>JANHFX010023172.1:17338-73418 GCA_027560015.1 Chloroceryle amazona | reverse complement strand
CTGTAAATATTAGAGGAAGGTCTGTATATTATTCCCTTTTTTTTTGATTGTTCCCTTTGCGGTTTTGGGAGGGCTAGGGCTGGATGGCTTTTTTTTTTTTTTTTTTTTTTTTTTTTTTTCCAATAAACAATGACAGTCTGAGGCAAAACTGAAAAAATCAATCAACTGCCAAGTCAGTGCTTTTCCGTTCCTCAATTCAACTCTCCAAGACTTCACTCATCCTAGTTATATGAACACAGCCATTCTGGTGCAAGGCAGACATACACTAAAAGTCAGTTTAGCATGCTAGAATAAGTCTCTTGTTTTTCAACAATAAGTGCAGAAATGACTGCATACCATCAGTTGCCATCTTCCGTGACTGTCCTGATGTTGTGGTTAATCTGAACCCAGCTGGCAGCGTTTCCGATGAGCCCGGCATCATGCTGATCCCATGAACCTCACGCGGAGGAAACTGTCGTCGCCAGGAAGGGCCACGTCTGAAGTTCTTGTCATCACTCTGTCAACACAGAGTTGTATATGATAAACCAAAATAAGGGGTTTTTTGATTAATTATCCTGCCGTCTTCTACCTCTCCAACTGTCAAATGTATTCTACAACAACTCTCCTGCTATGTTGCGCTGCATCCAGCAACTGCAATGTGTTGGAGACGCTCTTGTAAAGTAAATGTTTTAGAAATATTAAATGCTAGGGTGGAAAACTCATCTTAAATCTCTGGCTACATATAGTAGAGGGTTTTAGTATCAGCTGAAGTAGAACTTTCTTAAGACCTAGATCTCTTCCAAATACAGTGACAGAAAGTGGTTTGTTACTGCATTAGGAGGCTTACATAAAGTGCTAATGAAGAATTAAACATTCATGTGCATGCACAGATAATTCACAGGCATCTCACATTTTCAGCAAGTCCTTAAAGGTTTATTCCTCCTTCTGTCCAGAAGTCCAAGATTCGAACATTTTTACACTGGACTCTCACCTTAAGATGAATATTTTCCATAGGTGGATTTGCAATTCCCTGTCTTAGATAACTGCACCAAATCCCACTCTAATACATATTGATTAACTCTGAAGAACCAAATAAAACAACCCCACTAAAAAGCCCCTTTTCTTCTTTCTTCTTTAATTTTAAGGAAAGGGTGCAAGTGTCCTAAAGAACAGGTTGCAGAGGCATCCACCTCCCTGCCACTTGCTCTGGCCAGTGAAACTTCCAATCCTTTCTACATGTTTCCTCTCTGGAAAATGTTCATCTTAAGGTAAGAATATGTAGTCCTACTGAGGTTGCTTTAAAAAACCTGGCATTTCCAAATTTTTTCTTAAAGCTGTCACTGACCCTTTTTAACAATGTGTGGATTAACATCTCTTCATGCATTCAGTTTAATTTTTATATTTTACTGTGATATTTTATAAATACTGAAAATAAAATTAATTACTTCCTCAAGTCGTCTTTCAGTTCCTAGTGCTAAAAGGTTGTTGTATTCTCTCTCAAGGATCTGCCGTGCCTAGAGATACCAAAGTAAAAAATTAAAATGGTTCAAGATGAATAAAAGCCAGTAATGGGTACAGATTAACCAGAAGTAGTGTGAGCAAACTTGCCTGGGTGTTTTGTGTTGGAATCTGTAATAATAAAGCTAAACTGCTGTAATCAAAGTTTTCATCCAATGCTATAAGTGAACCATGTACACCACTTTCTAGAATATTATTTGCATATTCTCGGAGGCCAATAGCTTGTATCCAGCGTATGACGCGATCATTGCTCCATACCAGCACATCTGTAAGGACATAACACCAGTTCAGTCTCCTGATACCTGACAACTTCCGAACTGTACAGGTGCATGCAGACAGTTGTGCATGCACTGTGGAGGTCATACTGCTTTATAGCCTAGATGAGGAATGCCAGCAAACTATTCATGTATAGCTTTAGTATCTCCTATTCAAAAGTCTGTGTGATTTTAGCTACCTTCAATTAAATGTTAATTCTAAATAATGTTTCCAAAGGAAAAAGGTGCCTCCAGAGGGCAACTCCAGAATAGAATTCCTCCCACCTCCTGTAGATAACCCTTTTTGATTCTTAGGCAAGATTTTAGAGTTTAACAGTTCAAGGGCACAAGAGAAATTTCTGTTCCTCAAGGCTTCACTTGAGAGTTTAGTATTAAATATTTTGAGAGTTGGGTCAGCACCTACCATTTTATAACATGTCAGAAAGCAAGCGGTGAGGTCGCAATTGTAGAAGCTAAAAATATTTTAATTCAGAAAGCTGGTTGAGCTGTTAAGAGCTGTGCCAATTATAAAATTAAGGCAACAATACCAGCTAGAAAAACATTTTTGAGGATTTGGTTGTTATACGAACAGTATCATAACCCTGCCCGTAAGATTAAAAGAAAGTTATTTACACTGATTTGTATACTTCTGAGTGGGAAATGTAATACTGAGTTTTCTGTTAATAAGTGAAGATTTTTCCTGAACCCTTAGAATTCCAGCTAATGTAGCTGTTCTGGGAGCAGACATTCTCCATCACCTGACCAAGAGTATCCCGGACTTTGAGGTCTGGAGCATCTGAAACAACAGTGGGACAGCCAGGGATAACCAAGACCAAATCCCACCTGGGACCACGTCCAACTGACTGATGCACAACAGGGTGAAGGTTGGGTGAAGAAGGCTGTGGGTTATTACCCTTGTCCTAGAGGTGACTAGCATTGAAGTAGCACTGGTATTTGAGACTAAATACCCAATTCCCCTGTGCCAGTCTCCAGCTACACTCGTTCAGGTAGACTGACACTGATGCCACCGCATGTAAGGCATGGCTTTGCATTTGTGTGTGCCATCATCTGCCTTGAGCAAATGCACGCCTTCCCCATAGCCTTTCCCCCTTCTAATTGCATTTTTTTTTATTTTAGCTCTTCCAATCAGCATTGTGCTTGAGAATTGTTAACTGATCTACTCCCTAGAGATGGAAATGCTTAAAGGAAATAAAGGATTCACTTCTGGTAATGGAAAAAAACAACAACCCTGACTGTTGTTTATAAAAAGAACCACGCAGCAAGCCTGCAACTGCTCTAGAGAGCTTTACACAGAAAAATACTTTAAAAACAACTGTTAAATATTCTAATAAGGCCAGCTGTATTAGGAACTATTCTTATATACCAACCAATTACCTCAGTGGCTACCCCTCCAAGCAACATTTTTTATGATACATATTTTGAACTAAGAAATCAAAGGCAGAGGTTTTCAAAAGCATGAGCACAGTGCTAGAGTTCTGAGTGCTCCCATTTTCCAGTGTTGCCCCCAACACATCCCATTGAGCTGCAGGATATTTAGCCTTCTGCTACTGAGACTGAATGAGGCTAAGATCTGTCCCCAGAATCCAATTTAGCAAAGTATATGTATCAAACTGCCATTCAGAATTGCAGCCCCAATTTAGCAAAGCACTTAACTGTGCCTAATTTAGAGAGATATTTTGTGTTCTGAAGACAGGTGGACTTCAGATTTACTGAAAGAACATGTTTAAATTCTTTGCTAAAATGGCATGACAAGGGGTTAATAGTGTCAAGCTACAAAAAAAGAAACATTCCCAGTATTCATTCCCAGGAACTATCACCTTTTATTTCATGCTGACTCATTTCTCTTCGCTTTTCCAGTTCTTTTCTATCATAATTCAACCTCTTTAAACACATGATTCCATATTGCAAGCTTGTTCTGTTATTTAAAGAGAAACATTTACAGAGTTAAAAAAAAAAAAAAAAGATAATTTTGAAGATGGGAACATATGTAGGATGTATTTTCTATGTTTCACATGAGGTGTTTCATGGTGCCCATCTAGCAAATCTTGAGGACAGAGGGGAGGGTAAAACCATTAAAAAAACTCCACAGATTTCAAAAATGAAATGGACAAAGCCAAAATGAGTATGGTTGAATAAATGTTCTAGCATAAGAAACCAAAAGCATTGAAAATCATATTCAGAAAAGGTCAGCCCTTGCAAGCAGTGAAACATTTTGTCAAATTAGGCTTCAAAAAAGTGACAAATCAGACAGTACATTAGAAAAAATAATCACTTATTTGTCACGTAAATGTCATTCTCCCTAAAGTTAAATGCCTTTATTTCCATATTTCTCATTTAGCTTCCCGGCTATAACCCTAGGTAACCCAAAAAAACTGTCATTTTGCTTGTACTGTTAACAGCTTTTATGTGCATCACACAAAAGCTTTTCATTATTATGAGATCTCAGGGCTTTGCATCTTAGTCTACCACTTTCTGAAACTTTAAACTACTTAATGAATGATTACTGTTTCTGTATTGTTAAGGTTTTATTTACATACTTATGGTTCCCCACTCATTATTAAATTTATCTATCAATACCTTAGTTTTGGAGACGTAATTGCAATGTGGTTGCTATTACTAACAGAATCTCTCTCAGTTCAGACTTCTGACACTCAACACTCACTTTTCTGTGTTCTTCCACACCAGAACACCAAAAGTAAGTGGTTATAATCTGTGCAGCACTGAGCACTTCGTCAGACATGTAAATATCTTTACAGGTATAGTCTTTACACCAACATACCGATGAAAGCTATCCACCATTTTTAAGTGCACACGCAGATCTTTCTTTGTCAGGTGATCTAACATCCTCGCGTCTACCAGGCATTCCATGAAATAACTTCGGTACTGAGGTAAACCCAGACTGGGGAGCCATTCATTACCTATCCATTCATGGTTCATATCACCGTAAGCCAGGGTCTACACAGAGAGAAAAAAAAAAGGGAGAAGGAAAATAAATTCTTGGGTTTGCTCAAGGTTGCACCACATACTGAAGACAGAATATTTATCTTCAGTGCTTCTTTCAAGTGAGACTTCCTAGCTTAGATATCCTGCTTTAAAAAGAAATTTAAAAAAAAAAAAAATCCATTCCACTTTTGCACCATTTTAACATCAGTTTTGATATTGGATATGGAAGCCACTGTGAGATACTTGTCACTGATTGCAGTTTTGCCTGTTGTGTCCTGGTTTTTATCTTTGTAAATATTGAGCGTGTTATTTGTAGTAAGAAATCGTAGTTTCAATTTTAGGTTTTAAATGCAAGCAAACTTATTATTCAAGCAAAAAGTCTGTGTTTCATGGACTTAATTGCTTTCAATTGACCTTCTAGAATATTTATGCTACGTAAATCCTACAATGAACTTGGCAATACAAATACAAAAAAGGGAGCTGGACAGGCTGGATCAATGGGCTGAGGCCAATGGTACAAAGTTCAACAAGGCCAAGAGGTGGGTCCTGCATCTGAGTCACAACAACCCCATACTATGCCACAGGCTTAGGTAAGAATGTCTGGAAACATACCAGTAGAAAAGGACCTAGGGATTCTAGTTGACAGACAGCTGAATATGAGCCAGCAGTGTGCCCAAGTGGCCAAGAAGGCCAATGGCCAACAGCATCCTGGCTTGTATCAGAAACAGTGTGGCCAGTGGGACTATGGAAATGATTGTCCCTCTGTTTGTGTCACTGCTGAGACCACACTTCAAATACTATGTTCAGTTTTGGGTTTCTCACTATAGGAAGGACATTAAAGAACTGGAGCATGTCCAAAGAAGGGCAATGAAGCTGGTGAAGGGTCTAGAGAACAATTCTTATGAGGAGCAGCTGTGGGAGCTGTGGTTCAGTCTGAGAAAAGGAAGCTCAGGGGAGACCTTATTGCTCTCTACAACTGCCTGAAAGGAGGTTTTAGCAAGGTGGGGATTAGTCTTTTCTCCCATGTAATAAGTGACAGGACAAGAGGAAATGGCCCCATATTGTGTCAGGAAAGATTTATGCTGATATTAGGAAAAATTTCTTCACAGAAATGGTTGTCAAGCAGTGGAACAGGCTGCCCAGGTAAGGGGTTGAGTCAGCACCCCTGGAGGTATTTAAAAGACATGTAGATGTGATGCTGAGAGCCATGGCTTAGGAATGGACTTCGGTGTGTTAGGTTAATGGTTGGACTCAATGATCTTAAAGGTCTTTTCCAACCAAAACAATTCCATGATTCTAATGACATCTAATGGTTATACATCTGTAGCACTTTTGAGACTAAAAGTTAGTTCCACTTGCTCATCAGCCAAACTTAAGTTCATCATCAGTCTTCGCCATCCATCAGGTGACAAAATACTAATTCTGTAATGAGATTATTTTCAGCTGTGAAAAGCTTAAACATGCAACATGGTGCTGAATAAATTATTTTTTTAAGATCGGAGAAAACCAGATTCCTCCTTGAAGCTAGCATTCAGGCATTAAACTATTTCATTGTTCAGCTGGAATTTCAAAAGGGTAAGGAAGAACGTATATGAAAAACACATGCATGTTGAGCTGGTTGTATACAGGTTGCACAGTTACAATGCAAAATAGATTTTATATCTCACTATTGTCAGTTATTTTGTACTACAAGAAAGAACTCATAAATTGCAAGATTAACATCTGCTCAACAGGATCATGTCAGCAGTGAGCATTACTTTCAAGCCTAACTATCTTTTAAGTTTTGTTTCCAATGTCTCTTGTTATTATAGACAAAACAATAACCGAATGTGAACAAGATATATTTTCTCTGGAGAAAAATATATTTCCTCTATCTCTTATTCTTGTGACATTTTGGAGAGAAAAGGCATGCCATAAGTAAAGACAGTAAGATCACGTAATAGTGTGCATATATTAGAGAGTGAGTTGAAAAATACAAGCAACAGATAGTCTAATTAAAATGAAAAGTTTTGTTCCTAATTATACAAGACTACTCGTAGACTGATACGTGGGTTTCATTTATACAATTGTTCTAATAAAAAATAATCTGGTGGGATTTTAGAAATGTTAGCTCTCAAACTCTTGGCATATTTTATTAGCCTGTTCCCAGAATTGAGGGATATGTGTTTTCAAGATTTATCTGGGAGGTAGATGTCGTCTCTGGAATGTAGCTATTTCTTTTAAGAAAAATATTTACAGCATACATACCTTTTTGTGCTTTACCTAGCAAACCCGTCCAGAGAGAGTATTTTCTTTGTATTACAAGAACTCTAAAATGTGTAAATCATAATTCAGTCATTGAGATACTGTCACAACATTATACTCCTCTATGAATACAGATACACTATTAGTTATATTATTATAAGCTTTCCATTCAAAAAAAAAAAAAAAAATCAAAAAAAAAAATCATGTGAAAGGGTCATACCTGAGCCCAGCTGCCTTCTTCAGACTCCTTCTGTGTTATCAGCAGGAAGCAATTAGTAAAACAGGTAAAAAGACAATAAAAATGAGTTATAAATAGATATGGATTTCGTGCGTATGTTAATCTTAGTACAAATAAAAACATATATATCGTATATGCTGATAAAACAACTCCAGTCAGTGGCAATGCCCTGGGATAAACCATAAAATCTTAGTAGGGAAAATATAGCTAAATTTTCAAGATATAAAATCATTATAGCTTTGTGAAACTTTACATTACCTTAAACACCTTTTATGATTTCACAATCAAAACACAACCATTTACTTACAAAATTGGGCATTAGAGATGCCATTTTTTGTTTCTAGCTGGGTTTTGCAGCACTCAGGATAAAAAGCTGTCTTCTAGTGAATGTATTGTAAAGGAGCTTTTTATATAACTTTTTTAATGGCAAAACAATATTTATCTGTCTGGCCAGTAAAACAGGATCAACTCTGCTTCTGGTCAGTTAAGTGTTGTTATATTTGTATTTATCTTTACGAACAATAATAAAATATAAAATTAGCTTAGCTGTAAAAGAAAAATAATTTATGATAATCTGCTTCATGAATATTCATGAGAAAACTTAAAATAGTATAGCAAGCATAGATTTCTAAGAAATAAATCTTTATTGCATGAAAATTTAGCTTTAGTACCTCCCCCACCATTGATGGATTGGGCTGACCATAAAGTTCTTCAAACTGATGGTAGCTTTTTCAGACATCTCACTGTAGTATTGTATCATGTTTTAGAAGCACTGTTATGGAGTTGTTATGATGTAATGATAAAAACAAAACCTAAAATAGCATATGTTCCAAGTAAAAGAAATAGAAGTCAGAACTATTGAATAAAAGCTAGCATTTATGTCCCCCCAAAGAAGAGATGTGGCAAAAATCAATAAATAACAAGATGCACTCCATGCACCCTAAATCAAAGAGCATGAATGCACAGTATGGACATGAAAGACTCAGAGTTAATGAAAACACTGAGTGTTGTAATGGACCATTCTCAAACCTTTTCTTATTTCTTCCTATTTCAGCATATATAAAACTGTATTTAGAAGATGTAATAAGGAGTAGAGTACAGGGAAAATGTTGCGCCTGTAACCGCACTAATTTCATTTCAGTAAGTGAGGTTTCACACCAGCAGTGAAACTATTACACACTGTAAAACTCCAATACTGCTGCTTTTAGGCTCACACAATGATTGTGATCACAATACAGTTTTAATTTCTTTTGTTGATGTAACTGTTTTTTAAATTCAATTTCACTACTCCATGCAACTTTCTAATGGCGTGTTTGGGAAGCATCCTGCAGAAGATGTGGCATCTGTATTAAAGCAGATACATCCTAGTTCTCTTTCAAGCACCAAAACCATTTTAAATGGAAGTGGAAAGACTAACCGTTTTAGCTGGAGCAGCAAGATTTTCCATTTCTTCATGGGTCACCCAAACATTTCCTGAGGGCTATGGACAAGGCCCACAGGAAGGCAGGTGGGATCCACATTAGGTAAGCAGTGGTAAAGAAGAAAGGCAGCACCACTGTAAGTTAACAGCGTATAGCATCACCATCAGCACAAACGAGTTCTTGCCTCTACTGAGCTGCAACTAGAAACAACTTTAGACAACTTGATTTTTATCTTTCATTAGAGGATTCTGAATAGACGCCGTGGAGTATTTCAACTAGAACTGGTGGATGAAATACAGCAGAGCACCGTCACAAAGGCAAGAATAATAATTAAAACCACATTTCACACACAAATGGTAAATACAACCTTTATCTCATAGCTCTGCCTGTAGGTAAGCTTCAGTTCTCCCAAGATTTTCCAGCCTAAATATTCTGTGCATGTCACATGCTCTTATTGTAATCTAAATAATGATTACTTCTCACGCATTTCTGTGAATCAAAAATGTCAAGAGAATTCACTTGTAAAACTATCCTATTCCTTATCCTATTGTTTTCAGGCAGATTATGGCTAGGCTAATGAGATGAGACAGGGATGGGGTGTTGAAGTCTGCTGCATTTTCTTGAGAGATGAAGTAAATCAACTCCTTTCCTGAGAAAAAGGGGAGGCAGAAAGATTTGGGACTCAGAAATGCACATTCCAGGGCAGGGCAGCTTTTGCTTCTACTCAAGAAGAATTAAAAAAACCCAAGTTCTTCATTTCTATGCCCTTTCCCATCTGATAAAGCCTATTTGTTGTTGTTGTTCTTGTTATAGGCTTTGTTGCTTCCTTCATAATCAGCAGCAGCAGCCTCTCAGCCTCAGCCCCTTTTGTTTTGTTTTGTTTTGTACTTTCTTGTTCTTTTTGATATATTCCCTTTTCCTTTCAGACTTTTATTTCTGTGTTTCTTCTTTACTTGCTTCCCTCCTGTCTGCTGCAACTCTCTCCCCCAAATGCACACGCTGTTTCCTCCTTCCAGACTCTTCCTCCATACTTCCAATCACTGCTTCTCTTAAAAGCAAGAACAACCTAAAGCCATCCAACTGCTTAGATAACATTTGAAAGGACACAAAAAAGAGGAATGGAAACAAGATTCAAAAGAGCTGTGTTCCTATATAACCTCTCTCCCCTCTTGTCTTACCCCTCCCTCTGTTTCCCTCACAGGAAAAAAAAAAAAAAAAGAGAAAGAAACAAAAAACAGAAACACAATCTGATTTGGTTGGAAGAGATGACTTGAAGGAAGAGAAAGGCAAAAATACAGGAAAAAATACAAATAAGATTTTCAACACTCATCATTTAGATAACATCAAGGTTAATCAAAAGTGTAACTTTGAAAAAAAAAGAAGAATGTCTGATAAAGCAAATATAACAATGATTAACAATCAAGCAAGTGATGAATAGGTCCTTCTAAGTCTCTAAAGGACTGTTCCCCCTGATTGTGAAGTGTGTGTTACCACAGAGCCACTCTTGTAGTACAAAAGTCTGTCTGCAGACTCCTGCAGCTTAAAGTGGGAAGAAAAAGTTAGCTAAACAGGACTCACTGTTCTGGATGTTGGAGGTGCCGATGGACTTGTCAGTGATACCATCTCCTGGATTGCTAATCGGAGCTTTAAGCGATGAAGAGGATTGCTGATTCCAATTTCTCTTTGAATCTCAGTATCAGACAAAGCAGACATAATGGCTCCACTCTTCACATTGGCACGGCAGGCAGCAACATACCAGGCTGGCATACCTAGCCAGAGCTGTTGAGAGAAAGGACACATTCATCTAAAGCATTGCTTCCTCTCTCAAATGAAATTAATCATCCAGGCATCTATCAGTGTGAATAAGCACGGTAATACACACAAATGAGTATGAATATCATAGTCTTTTGTAAAACAAAATTGCTTCAGAACCTTTGTAATTGCCATGGTTTCATGTGAACTCTTTTTGTTGCTTTAACTATAACCCGAACTTTAAAGCAAAGGATGCTTTGAGTTAATTTTAGAGCTGTGCACCTCCATCACCTGGGCTACTCCCTTCCCAGGCTTTTAATGAGAAAGTAGTGGCACAATTCAGTGTTACTGTATATTGGACAATCTAAGAAGAATTAAATTTTTTTTCATTATTGTACTAAAATGTCTTTCTCTGTTTCCCTGTTAGTCGCCATGGGACAAAATCTTAGAAGTGTTGGTTGTTTTTTTTTTTTTCTTGGTAGAAATAAACCAAGAATGGTTCAGATAACCAACCTAGTGAGGACTGAGCTTACTCAAAGTTTGGGAACAGTCTGGTATGGTGTCACATCCCTGCAGAAATACTGGTTAGAAGTTGCAGCAAAATGTGAGCACAGCTACATCACCTGTGGATTTAGAAGATACACACTTGTGACTGCATGATTTTCCTCTCCTTAAGGTTAGTTTTACCAGCCTAGGTCAGGAGCTTGCTTCACCACTTAGTCTCTCCTTGTAAAAGGAGGTGTCCACTCTTAGTGGCCTTTCCTGGGAACTACTTAGTATGAATTGTTCTTGGTTCTCAGCTTTCTCCTTATTAATATGCTGCCTCATTATTATGACCGTCAGTGTCTACAGCTCTTTTCTCCCAAAGGAGATAAATCCATAGCAGGGATACAAATACACGAGAAGGCTAAAATAATGGAAAACACCAACAGACCTAGCTAGATTAGATGATCCCAGAATTAGATGATTCCTTTATTTTTTATTTTTTTTTTCTCTTAATAATGGCTTACTAAAACAGGACACAAGGTCAAGGAAATGAGTCAAAATATGCCATCACTAAATTCACCAACAAATCTGGAAAGCAGAGACAAATTGAAAGGATTTTATTTTATTTCATTTCTCACAGTACAGGGAAGTACTGTGTAGTTATTAACAATCTATACTTTATCAGGGAAATATTTACTTAAAAGACAGCTGTTAAATCACTTTTATTTCGCAGGGTCAACAGACTTGAATGTTAGATTCCAAACAAACTCAGTCGGGCTTTTCTGTACTGAATTCTGATGTATCACAGAGCTTGAGGAATGACAGCATCATGGTTCAAAAAGCCCTTCCCACTGATGGGATGAGCCACTGACCTCTACCCAGTGTTAGACTTAACCTTAAAAATATGATCTAATTCCAACTGTAACAAAACACAAAGTTTCATGAAAGGCAAAAAAGGAAAGCAAAAATTATGTTGATAATAACCAGCTGCGCTTAAAGGGCCATGAGGTAACTACGCAGAGCTTTAAAATGTATTTAATATTCTCATTTAATTTGACTTTTTTTTTTTCATACATGCTCTTGAAAAGCAGGAAAGTGTAAAGAGTGGGAGTTATTCACCCTGCAGAAATAGATTCAAATGTTTGCCGCTCATTATGTAAATAAGTTCTTTAACAAACAGCTGTCTCTACAAAAAAGGGCAGTTAGATGAAAACAGTCTCTAAAAAGAGGTATAGTAATTGTTCAAGGCAGAGAACCCAGATATCAATATTGATATATATTGATATACTTCTCCAGAATTACTCAAGAAAACCCACAGTTTTTAAAATATATCTCAGCTATGCCTGTGCTACATACAAATGACCAGAATAAATGATATCGCTGAAAATTTAAGCCCTGAAAGTTTGGAAATGTCACAATTGTGATCACATATACTTTCTTACTTGGGCCTTTGTCTCCTTTAATATTATTTTTTTTTAGTCAAAGGATCACATACTATATTTTTCCCAGTAGAGCATGAGATGCAGTATCCATCTGCTGACTGAATGCACCAATGCTCACTGAATAAATACAGTGCTTCTGCCTTCATATCTTTTTATCATCAGTATTCCATTGGCATCGAATATTGCAGCATAAACTTCCTCATGGGCTTTTCTGTGCTACTCTTGTGATATTTCTCAAGAAGTTCATAGACATCACTTTCTCTTTACAGCCCCTCTCTGACACAGTGGGGAGCATATTATATTTTGCAGCTAAGAATCAAGGGGAAAAAAAAGATTACGGCTTGATTTGTCAGAAATGTCTTCATATTTTGGATCACCCTGGAGAACATCAATATCAGGTTTTTCTCAGTATTCCAAAATGTATAGAAATTCATATGCTCATGTTTCCAGCAAAACAGCTTTGTCTGTAATACTGAATATTTCTGACTGATACAAATATGGTTACAGAACTCTCAAAGACCTATGAAAAAGTCAAGTAGTGGCCAAAATAATGAATGTTCCATATTAGCAGAGATATTTCTTTCAGAAGGAATATATCACCCCATTTTCCAAGGTCATGCACAAACACTTGAACTGCCTTTCTGCAGTTTTCATTTCATCTTTTTCATTAGGTACCTTCAGCAATTCCAATATGAAGCAGAATTTTTGTGGACATTAGCTGCTTTCATTTCTCATTCTTCATTTGTTGCCTGAACATATTCCTGGTAAAGGAGGGGGATGTTTTATTTTAATCAAAGGGAAAATTCCACAAAGTCTGATGATCAATGGATGATACCCACAGCAGACATGAGAATAGGCGGGAATACATAGAGATGCCTGGTATAGGCAAGGAACAGGTTCCTTGAGCCAACAAAGAGCTCATATTTCCACTGAAGTGATACAGCCTTGCCATTTAAAAGTGACTGTGTTATTTGTAGAAGAACATCCTTACTTTCTGCCTTCTCCACCCTTCGGCATATGGCTAAGTATATTTTTAAGAATTCCTTCACCTAAAACATTTGTTGATCATTGTCAAAATTGATGGAATGTTTCTCTGGATGGGTTCCAAAATCATTTAGGGCCTCCAAATAAACCTGATCTCCCACAACCTGGGTGAAAGTGGTGAAACACACACCTCTTTTTCCTGGTCCGAGTGATATTTAGGTACATCAGGCTATTCCCATTATATTTTAAACAGACAAAAAGTTACAATTTCTTTGAATGTATTAAAAAATATGAAGTCATAGCTTCTATGTTAACATCAAATAAAACTTAATAGCTATTTTTTTCTTCTCTTAGCAGATCATCCTACATAAACTCTGTGGAATTTAGAGACTGAGAAATTTTAAATCTTGTGGTATGAAAAATACCACAGAAATTTGTGGTATGAATGCATTTGATAAGCCCGTTTTGCTGTACTCATCTCCTGTGTAATTCTGCCTCACTTTTTTCAGCTCTAGTCTTTGATATACACCAGCCAGTGTCAAAATCTACTTTGTGCTCATTGCACAGGGAAGAGAAGAGGAGACTTTTAACAGTCTGTTTTAGAATTCATAAGCACAAGCACACAGAAACAGTCTACAAATGTGACTCACATTTCTAAGTTATGACAACACTTACCTCCAGCCAGGCAACCACTGTTGGCCCATCCCACTGTGCAAAAGGTAAACCCTTTCTCCGAGCTTCTTCCAGAAGTTCATGTCTAAAAATGGATCAAAGAAATGTTAAATATGCAGAGGTACGTGTAGGCACAATGTAGATGCAACTGTGCCTTTTTGTTAAGGGTAACAGCAGCGAAGCACAATGACAGGAAGAAATAAGGCATAGAAAACAATGAACAGTACAGCTCCTTCCCCTTTTTGAATGTATTCTTTCATCTATTCCCAGCTCTGTGGTTTTGGTTTGTTTTTTTTTTTTTCCTTGATTCATTTTGACATCCCTTTAAACAGCTTACTTAAAAAAGGCGAGGTTTCTGTCCTGAGCTGAAGCAATCAGAATTGGGATACCCTACATAAAAGGATCACCCATAAAATAAAAGACACTGGTGAAGAGAGAAAACTAAGGAATTCCTCCCGAGGCTAGCTTAGTTCTGCTTTGGTAATGACCCAGAAAGGTCCCAAATTGCCAGCCTCTGGACATGAGCTAAACATGGATGTAACGCAGCCATATGTGGGAGGTCTGTATGTTTGAAACACTAAATCTGCTGCACCAGCTATGCGCTGTTCTAGGTTCACTGGCATACAGCTATTCTGCATCTTAAATAAGCCATTCATGACTAATTAAGATCTGATTATATAGTTACATGTGTTTTGTTTGTTTGATTGGGTTTTTTTTATATTATTGATTATATACAAAAGAAATCTATGTGACTTACATTTTTATAATTACAGAACTGATGTTGTTTCTCAGTTTTATGAATAAAGATATATACATAGATATATTTTTGTTGACACCAATCCAACTCTTGCATCTGCAGCTTTTCTCAATTGCAGTGAGTGTGCGGTGTGTGAGTAAAACATAATTCTCAAAGCTTAAAATATACTTTTAATAAGCAGTATAAAATAACTGTTAAAGTTATGTATAGGCTAGTCAGCTGGACTATCAGGAAAATTCTCTATATTAAACAGGTTCAAACATATGACCAGACCTAGAGCAGGAATAAAGAACCCTGTGTGGTGGTGGCATAGAAAAGCCTTAAAAAGTCTTTTTTTTTCAGATGCCTCCTACTGAGTGAAACACAAAAGAATGCTCTCATCAACAAGCTGTAGTGAAAAACAAATTAGACAGGGACTATGCTAATGTAGTAATAAAATTTGCTTACATTCCCACATAACAAGGAAATCTTGGAATTACAGCTTCAGTTTTGTTCTGTCCTTCTTTATTACTACAGCCTTTGTAGTTCAGTCATCCCTCGGCAATTCTTCACTGCCTTAGCAGCCTTTCAAATATATGTACTACAAAATCACAGCAGATAAAAGCGATGGAGTGATCTTACTTGTAAGGAGTACTCCTTTGGGGATTTTTGCACTGCCGAGGGGCCAGAGTGAGAAAATTTGACTTTAGTAGAAAATGGAACTCAAATATGCAATTTTGCACACGTGTTTAAATCCCTGGCTCTGAATATTAATAAAAAGACAGCTGGCTTTACTTTCTATGTTTATGCTGTAATAATATGTAACATTGCAAAGATGTAGAGTTACAGAAGTTTATCTAGCTTCTCCTCACACACACCCTTTGTAGCATACATTATTCTTTGTCACTTGGATGTCCAAAGACTTTGTAAAGCTATCCTTGCTTTCTACGAAAGCATAATCCTTAGTAAAAAGAGCATTTGCTCTCTGGGTACACAAACACCATGTTACCTTCAGCGGCTAGTGGAGGTGCAGGAATCCCATATTCCCAGGGACACGAGTTATACACACAATACAGGCATACATACTTGTCTGCTTAGGAGAGCAGAATTAAGATATGGTCAGACTTGGCCACCTCCAAGCTACCTGTGGAGGAGGCCGGGGTGCAACTTCCCTCAGAGTAGGTTCTGCAAGGTGCCTGCAAAGCTACAGAAGTGCTGTACCTCCCTCAAGTGCCGTAACAGCTCCTGCTGCCACCAGGGCTGTGAGCTGGCATGGCTGTCCTTAGGGAAAGCCAAGCTTCCAGGTATTCCCCTTCCTCACCTGCCCAGATTTGGTGCCCCATGGCAGAACGTGGACCCTGCAAAACCCTGTGTGAATTGCTCCTTCCCCAAAGCCAGCCCGAGTCCAAGTAGCAGCCCCTTCTGCATCTGGGAGTCCCATGGAGGCACCATCCTTGGAGGAACCTGATGCTATATATTTTGTTATCTGGAGTATTATCTTCTCCCGCACCAGGTGAAAGAGCAGGGATGGCTATTACAGTAGGTAGGAAAGGAGATTATGGCTTTGAGGGCTACCGGCCTTCCTTGCTTGTGTTAGACTCCTGCTCCAAGCAGGAGGGCAGCAGCGTGTGGTCTACAGGGAGATGTGGCTCAGGAAGAACTTTTGCTCTATTTCTTTGACTTGCTGCTAAATCTATGTTTGGCCTAAGGAACTGAGGTGCCTTAAGAAGTGGCATTGGAACGTCAAGTTCTCACTTCCATGAAAATCTTACTTCCTTTATGCTGGAATGATAAAGTACATATTTCTAGGGAGTCCTTTTGACTTAGCAACATTTGAACTGGACTGAGGATTGGTGTGGAGGCTTAGCGTTATTCCAGTCCTTGTCAAACAAGTACACTCTTCCAGAGTAGGAAAGCACTTCTATTACTTCAGAGGCCACTTGGCTCACAGAGCTAAAGGAAAATGTAATTGTGGTTATTAATTTTGGCTGAAGAAAATGGGACCAGGCCAGAATCAGATGCCCTACATATACATATATATGCTATAGCCAAAGGTTATGGTATGATAAACAAAATCCAAGGGCTCTTTGCATGTAGAAGGAAAGTGTTTTGCTTTGAAAATATTTTTAGTGTACAGTTAAAAACCTTTACTTGGACATGCACAGGGCATACAGCCATCATTCTCTGCCTCACTTACTGATGCGGAATATTAAAAGGATTTTTATGTTCCTTTCCTTTAAAAATAATTTTCTGCTTCAGAACTTATACTTCCTTCCCTCAGATGTTTCATTTAAACACCTCTTCAATATTAAAATTTAAATTGTATTTTACTTTTTGAACAGTATTCTTTGACTCCGTTTTAATACACACTAGGAGATCTACAGAACCTGAACCTTCAATTTCTAAAAAAGAACTAACCCCAGAATTTCTATTTTTCTAACTGAAAGAGATATTCTTTAGTTGCTAGTCAAAGAAAACTGGGGATTTTAATATGCCAGTGCATTACAGTAAAAAGTCCACTCCTTCAAAATAAGTTAAAAGTGTCATATAGGAAAAAACATCTATAATTTTGACCAATCATCATTAAAAAAATCAATCTGGTGATCTGTTTATTTTGAAATATAATCTGAATATTTTAGAACAGCCTGAATGTACTATTGCCCTTATGGGATAGTCACTGGCTTCCTGAAAACAAAAGGTGCCCCAAGCCCAACACTGGTGACTGCAGTTCACTTTCCTTTACAAAAAGATCACAAGATGATCACAGGAGAAAGAAGAGACAAATACCCTAAAGCTCATCATTCTCTCTTCCTTTCATTACAAAGATAGGGTTTGGAGATTGTGAATAGCATTATACAGTTTCTTTCCTTTGGAAGACCTTTTGCAGGGGAACCAGGGGAACGTGGGGATTTTCTCCTCCTAAAACTTTGTCAGAAGAACACTCTGTGCTATAATGTGTAAGGAGGTAGGGAATTACAATGTAATTATTTCCATGCTCATTTAGTTCTTTGGCAACATATGAAAACAAGCTGATAAGGAAGAATTGACATTAATTAGGCATTACTTTAAATGCTATTATTTTGCAGATAAGGCTTTAAACCACTTACTAACACTGGAATGAATTCCAAATTAAAGCTGTATTTTTAAAGATAACATTATTACTGTTCAGGAATCAAATCCTCTTCCTGGAGACATTATGGGAATAACTTAAATATGCTATTTAAGTATCTAACATTAACCTGAGCCTGGTTTTTGCAAAATCAGGAAATTTCATGAACGACTCTTTAGTATCCATCCAAAGAACTGAGAGATACTTCTATTTGTCCATTTTAGACAGAGCGTCTCAAAGTGGGTTGTCTTTACTCTTTCTTTTTAAAGACAGGAAAAAAAAGTTGTGTTGCGGAATTGTGTGTCAGAGAAGCAGGGTTGCCTCCCCATCACTGACTTCTGATGTTTAATCCTCCCGAAAATGACTTCTTAACGGTACTGTTACATCAGGCCATTTTCCTTAGCAGCATTTTTTTTCAGAGCCAAGTACGACTGCCCAAATCATCATAAATCTGCCAAGCTAGAGAGCACATGGTCTTGAACCATGGGGACTATAAATGCTTCAATATCCCTCTGGAAGTAATAAGAGCAAAATTATGCTGTTAAACTGCAAATTTTCTATTCCTGAACTGGGAAAATTCTAGCTTTATATCAACAGCCCTCACCAACTCATTGCATAAAAATCATAAGATGCATAAAAATGCATCTTATTAAAAATAAGAATATTTTTTAAATAGACTTTGTGTGGGAAGTTAACAAGATCTTGATAAAAAGCACTGACATTATTTATTTTTTTTTGTTAAGAAGATGAACCTCCCCCCTCCATGAATCAAACAAGAAATAACAGCCTAGGATTTCTGATAGACATAATGCAACCATGCTGTGTAGCACACGCAGTCCAGACACTGCCTTGATGAAACTTGAACAATGTTTCAACACAGATCTTCCTATTTCTGCAAATAATAGCATTTACTCTCATAGTTCTAGTACGGTACACATGAAAAGTTCTCAGGGATAATATCTTGTGCAGATTATAATGTCTCTAAGTTAAAATGTAATCATAAATGTGAGATGAAAAGGAGGCACAGTGAAGTTAAGAGCTGAATCATGCTAGTAAAATACAAGCAGAATTTATTTAAAAAATTTGGCTAATGGGCAATTTAGATCTCACAAAATGGCCTTTACTCATAGACATTTTCTCAAAAAGATAACAGATCAAGCAGATCTGCTGTGTACCTAGCAGACTCTCTGATTATTATTAGTACTAACACTAATAAAATTACTATTATCATGAATACTAAAGTATTCAGTTTACAACAAACTATTACACATGATTGATTTCTAGAAGAGAAATAAACAGAAACAATAGAACAAATATGCTCTGATCATCTGTGTAATCCTATGATTTCAAGGTTAAATACATCTGCCTCTCGAATGATAACGTACTCTCAAAGACTGCAAAATTCAGGAGAGAGGACTTATAATGAACTAAGCTGGGTTTGGATTTTATCTTTTATATTATCATCTGCTACATGTTTAACAAAATCTAGAATCCTGTAGCAAAGATCATTATATGACAAAATAAGGTAGCTGAATTTGTATAAATTAATGATACTAAATGTCCAATAAAAAAAAAAGAACAAGTTATTTTTATCTATATATTTTTCTGCAATGCTATAAGTGTTTTTAAAGTAGGAAGTAGAAAGAAAAAATGAGAGTCTTAGACTTGATATATCATGTAATGCTGATTTAAATTAATCTGAATGCATTCATCTGACTTAAAGACTGCAGTAATTAAAAATGGGGTCAGATCCTCTTTCAACTTCAGCACTTAAGTGACCTGGCTTTTAGATAATTTGAAGTCCTCATTCTTTCTCCTTTTTGATACTTGATATAATAGTCAGACTAAGAACGATTCCTTTTTTCATTAAATGTTTTGTATCCAAATTTAGGAAATTTTTGGAAAAAAATGACTGAAGTACAGACATCAAGAGGTAACAGCTAAACCTATAAAACATGTGAAGCATGTTCAGGAATGCTTAATACAGATCCTAACAAATTACAGCTGCTGAGAGGACTATTAAGAAAAAAAATATTAAAACATTAAATAAACAGACTTTGATAATACACAGTCTTGAAATCTTAGATGTACCATACTACATTAGAGACCTCTAGAGTTCACAGGTTGATTAAATGTTATCAAATCTATTTTTATAAAGCCATTTCATAATTGCATATTCTAAATTAATGTGGTAACCCCTGTTTTGAGTATTTTTTCCTCACACCTTTAGAAAGTTATAGCTCATACATGCTTTGAGTAGATGAAATTTTCTTAAGTTCCAAAAATTATTCAAGAAAAAATTATATTTGTAGGATAGATCAAAGAAGAGCAGAAGATTTAAAACTTCATATCAAGGTAACAATTAAAAGTAAATAACTAAATAATAAACATACAAGCAAGCAAACAAACAAAAACAAAAAACCAAACAACAGCAAAAAAAGAAACAAACAAAGCAACAAAACAAACCCCCAAACATAAAAAAATGAATGGGTGATAAAAAATATAGTAACATTATATGCACAAATAAAATATTATTGTACTACTACACAGGATGAGGACTCAAACAGAAAAAAAGAAATTGTATATTCTGGAGTATACTACTAGAGTGGTTATGAGTTTGAGTCCTTTGTGATTTAATTAACCAGAATTTATGCCTTAACAGTTTTTGTCAATCTAGACCTTCACTTGTGATTTTTTTTCACTGACTCAAACTTCTTAATGCCTTCATGATTCTGGGCTTTAGACCTCCTAAAATGTGTTTATTTAAAAAAAAACAAAACCAAAAACAACAAAAGGACAAAACCAAACAATAGCAGTTATCTCCACATAGTTCATCCATCATTTTAAGGTCTGCAGGAGCAAGTCCCGAATTTGTGTATACTTTTGAGATATACCATTATTTTGAATACTTTGAAAGTTTTCATTTGGGTCAGTTTTCCACATGGATTTGTTACATAAGGTTCACAGAAAAACAAAAATAAATATGAATAAGCCATAGAAAATAAACATGGTGCTGAAAATGAATATGTTCAGCAGCCATGATGTTTTAACTTACCCAGATATGCTTTTCATGAGATGGAGAGAGATGAATGGAAAAAAAAGCACATAAATGTTAATGAACATATAGTAGTCCATAAAAAATAAAATAAAATCATATGACAGATAAAATAATGCCACCATTGTAACTATAGCAATCTTTCTAACTATTCTTTGAATGCTTTAAAGATGTTAAATGTTCTTGTGAATAACAGACGAATCTTTCAAATCGAGATTTTTCATTAAACTGTTGTTGGCTATTTATTAGGTACCACTCAGCACAGCACATCCATCATCTGCAAAGACCTGTAAACACAGTGAACACGGAATAGGTTTTCAAATCAAAGCATTTTGCCAAGATTTGAAGAACTTCATAATGATTTTTGTGTAACACCAAAAATCCTGAAATTTCAAATCTGTGTATTTAAGCAAATTACTACAGAGATACAGGAAAACTGAGTGGACTACAAACCAAGGTTCACTTTTCTATGTATTTTTTACTGTTTACTAATTTTAGTATTTTACGAATATTTTAGCAAAATACCTTAAAGTAATCATAAATGACTGAAACTTGTGAGTTTGTGTGGTGGGTTTTTTTTTAAGTATGCAGATAGGTGACTAACATTTGTAATGGTTATTAATGGTGTTCAGTATTTTAATCTGAATCTATATTCATACTAATGTTAGATTAGTAGTAATACTGGTATGAGAGATTTGCCCTCTAGGTAACCAATTCCTGCTTGTATAATGGCTAACGGTATCTGTAGGAGAAAGCAGGATGCCATTGCTGATAATAAACTTTCTTCAGCATCCTTTAATTACCATCATAAAAAGAAAATTAAATGCCTGAATGAAACCCAGACAACTCAGAATATTATATTTCTATTAAGAAATGATTTACAGAGATATAAAAATGCTTTGTAGATATAGCTGTATAAAACTTGGTGATGAAAAGCTTGTACTCTAATTAAGAAGAGGTTGCAGACATTTCAGTGAGTTCAGGAGGGTGCTGGTTTCAAGATCTTAAATTTTGTTTTCATGTGTGTAAGATCAGCAGAAAAGTTGGGAGAGAGGAGAGAAAGTGGGATACAGAAAAGTAGATGAAAACAAATAACAAATGTATAAACAGAAAATTTAAGAAAGGACAACGAAGGTATGCAGTATCAATCAAGGACTAGAGAACTATTCAGTTACCAAATCTGATCAAAGTATCACTAGAATTGAATACACATTCATGATTCGTGTTCATTTTCTACTAAGCTAACTGCAAAGACTGACTAAAAAGCCTTTGCTGCTAAAGCTTTTAATTTTGAACCTTCCAGAGTCTATTGAACCAGGATTCCCTCTCTGAAATACTCTTTTGGGTATGGGTAGAGAGAAATAAACAGGGATATTAACTGGAATGTGAGCAATTTTCTGTCAGCTTTAATGAGTTGGCAGTTTGTAATTGCTTGGTGATACCATGGGACCTAAAGGCCATTCCAGTCTCCCCCATTACAGAAGCAGAGGATCAAGGGATATTCCTTCATTTCCTGAGCATCTTGTCCACAGAACAATAAATACATCAGAAAAAAAAAAAAAAATCTTTAAATTTTCACCTTTCATAAGACAACCATTTTATCACCATTTTACTGAAGGAATACAACAATTTCCCTAAAACCTAAAAGTAATGTAGAATGTCTTTCTTCTGCTGTGTTTTATCCATTCTTCCCTTATATCCCAATTCTATAGTTAATCTGACAGGATATTTGCATCTCCTGGAGATTATCGTTCAGAGAGCCAGCTGCATGCATGGGGATATTTTTCCAGAAATCCCCAACTGCAATAGATAGGCCTATGTGTGCAGATAAGACAGGTACTGGGGCTTTGTTCTGTTTTTGTTTGATTAAAAATTTGCAGCACTTTGATATAAATATCCTTATCCTTTATGAGGAAAAAAAAATATGAATAATTAAAAAAATCTCGGCAAGGGATAAAAATATTATTTTTAAAAATACAAGATTTTTAAAACTGTATGAGTTAGATACAGAATAAAATATGTTGTATCAACTTTTTCATCCTCTTTATAATAAGGTTTAATAATCCCCTGCAGGATAAGTACATATCTATTAATACACTTGTAATGCTAAAAAGGCTCCAAGCATCTAATGTAATAGCAATATACATTTTTAACATTGCAAAAACTTTGACTAACTAATGATTTGAACTCTTATTTTTAACACTTATTTCCAGAAAGTGTTAAAAAATGATTGTTATTAAGTTTAAAAAGAAAATTAATCTTTATGTATGTCTCCAGGATTAGGCACCAAAGCAGCCAAGACAAAACCATGGTGAAAGCATCAGGCAATCTTGAACTGTGTATTTGAACACTGAAAACCTCTCCTTCCTCTACAAGAATAAGAAAATAAAAAATGATTGCTACAGAACAGAGTATTGTTTGCTAGAAAGGGAGGAAGAAATAAAGATCAGTCTGAAGTAGTAATAACATCAGCTAGTATCTCATAGATGAGGTAGGAAGTAAAGAAATTAAATGCAAAACTTGAATTTTCATAAATATTCAGAAAAAAAAAATGGGGGAAAAAAGGCAACAGATTCTTAAGAGCTACTGTAAAAAAATAAATCATGTACATTTAGGATATGTTGGTGTAATAAACATTAAGCATACAGGAACATTAGATGGATTCAACAGAAAAAGAGCTTAATTAATCCAACTGGATCGATTTTTTTTTTTTTTCAAAATGTGTGCAATTAAGAGAATCATTAGAAAACAGGTATTTGTATACTGCAGAGGACAGAGATTATTTGTAGTCATAAATACACTATGTCAAATTCCAATTGCAGCTGCACACATAAACCAAATTAAGGGGCTTTGTGTGGATTCAAAAGCAACTAAATGATAACTACAGCATTTCAAACTCTTATTCCACACAAAGCTCTACCTAGCCATTTTTTTCAGGTGTTCTGTTGACAGAAATCTAAAACTTAGACCTCTCTGTAAAAAAATGGAAGTCTCCGTGTTCTGTTTCATTTTATTGATTTTATTTAAATATAGACTGCCACAACATGAGGCCTATTTTTTGTAACTTCTCTATATCATTTCCCAGTTTTTGAAGGATATATACAAAAGAAAACAAAGGACTGAAGCATTCTTAGGAATTTGTCAAATTTACCACAGGAACTTATCAACATTAATAAACCTTTTTTTTTCTAGGTAGAAAGGAAGAAGAGTCAATTGATAACATCATGTTCTTCCGTTCATATGGAAGTTACTGTTGCTTAATATGTACATCACTGAAGTCAGCTGAGGCTTAACAGCATTGCAATTCTCTCTGCTAGGGTAATTATAAGGCTATGACTACTAAGTATTTCTTTTATACCATAATTTTAAATATGAGATTACTTAGGTCTTGATTTTACAAGTCTTTATTCATGTATGTAAGCATATGTACATCTCCTAGCA
Source organism: Chloroceryle amazona (assembly GCA_027560015.1). Lineage (NCBI taxonomy): Eukaryota > Metazoa > Chordata > Aves > Coraciiformes > Cerylidae > Chloroceryle > Chloroceryle amazona. Next base: position 49,123 of record JANHFX010023172.1, on the reverse strand, counting down.
TATCAAGGCTTTTCTGCAATCTACTTGAAGGCATGATGCTACATCTGGCAAACAAAAAGCTGTAGCCGTGAAGTAAATCTCCCCAAAACAGGTTCATAGAAAATAATGATTTACATTGGTTTTCCTTGGAAAATATAAATCTCATATCTTAAGCTTGTTTTGGAAATTTGAAATTACTAGATTCTTGTCCAAAGTCATAGTGAACACCACTGAAGAAAAAAGTGAAGCTAACGTTCTGCTCTTGACTCATCCTAACACTACCAGAGGACTGAGTGATAGCATTATGACACAATATAGTTATTTTCAGTGTATCTTTCTTTTCAGTATAGCTTTTCACAGTATAGCTTTTCACAGTATAGCTTTCTTAATTTCTCTTTGATGCCTTAGGAGAAAAAAATGTTCCTAATAAATCAACACTAATAAGCAAATTTTGGGTGAATACAGACTCTTATTTGCGATTTATAAATGTCTGTCATGTCACTGAGACATGTCTTAATGACACCTAAGTAGTCAATTGAAACTGAAAGAAATTTTACATCTAAATCACACCTCTTAAGCAAGGAAATTTTGAAATCTAATTTAATGGCACTGTAATCACCAGTGAGAGACTTGGTGTCCAGAATTATCATATTCTCTCATGAAATTTTTCAGCGTGAAATGTATTATTCAGTCATCTATTCTAAGCATGTGAACTGTGCTAAAATAGTGTAACATTCTGCAGTGCATTTGTAAATCCACAAGGCCAGAGCAGAGTCAATGCAGGTGCTTGTTACTCAGGGAGAGAGCAGGTGGCCAGGACAGCTGGTGGACCATTACTACCTGCTGCCTGCTGCAACTGACAATTTGAAACACTGTGTATTTTTATCACTGGGGTAACTGATGGAAGTTGAATATATTAAAAAAATCAAAATCAGAATTCTAGCATTTTTAAGATGCTTTGCACTTAAGAGATAAATTCAACTGAAAGAAATACAAGGGATAACATTTTAACAGGAATTTGTCCTTTTATAATAACTTCTATCTAATTTTTACTAAAATCTGGAGATGTTACTGAGGTTAATGACTACTGTGAGAATCTTTTGACCACAGTGATCAATCAGACCTCTGGTTTCACATCAGTGGGAGAATCTTTGCTTTACTACACAGAACTACCACTGAACTGAAAGAGAAGTTTGCTGAGCTGAAAGCCATTTTCACTTGACTTACAGGTATAAGAGAGAAACACAGGTTCAGCACGTGGTATTCTTCCTGCTTTCTAGAAAAGGAATTTGCTCTAGGATCATTGGTTTTCCTGTGTGTTTTGGGGTTTTTTAGTTTTGTTTTGGTTTTAGGGGTTTTGTTTTGGGTTCTGTTTTTTTTTTTTTTGTTTTGTTTCTTTTTTTTGTTTGTTTGTTTGGTTTTGTTTTTTTCCCCTAAGGAAGTTACAAAGCCAGCATAAAGAAAGTTCTCCCAGACCTGAAACATAATACAATGGAGTCCTTCGCTGCTATAGCCTGTCCTCTATCCTTCTCATGCTCCTGGTTCTCCTAATCTAAACTAGCCATAGAAATCCTTACAAGGTGAAGTGCTCTGCTATCTCTGTTCCAGAGACTGGGTTTGCTGTCTGCAGGGTTTGTAGGACCTGTTTAGCAGTAAAAAGGAATCAAATACTTGGACTTAAATCTTAATGCTACATCAGAAGATAGCAAATGATTCTCAGACTTCTCTTAATACCTCCTGTAAAGACCTCAAACACATCACTATCTTCATTAATATTACAGTGCAGTATTCTCATTTGCACTACCCAGATTTGCAGCTACTGCATGTATTTAAAGGCTCTACTTCCAGAGGGAGTTACACATTGTTAAGTGTTGGTAAAAAGGAATCTGACCGTCTGAGACAAACTTTTACTTTAAATAACTTTCTGGACTGTTTCAATGTAATACACTGCAATGTAAGATATGCAAAAACCTGACTGCCTTTTCTACAAGGAAATGTTAATTCTATTACACCCTATTGTTAGCTTGGCAACCTAATGACTATTATATACATGATATACTACTGAATTATCTTTAATGAAAAATGTTAAATTTTTCCCATATTACAGTTCATTTGCAACTATATAATATATATATAAACCAGAAATGTTTGTTATCCTTTGTCTGATAGTAAGAGGAATCTTAAAAACAGTTGTAAGAATTCCAAAGTGAGATGCTATGAAGACAGACAAATACAAAGGAATAAAGAAAAAATAAGTGTTCATGACAGAGGTATATAACATATACTTAGGATAAATAATATCCAGTTCAAACTAGATGAATAGTCATAGCCACAAAGGAAAGAATTGCACCAGAGAACATTTTCATTATATCTAATCCATAAAGGACAGACAGACACAGGTGAAAAAAACAGGAAAGACTTGAAAAGTAGAAAGCATGGAAAAGTCTAATTGTGAGGTGTTACCTGTACACCTGCTATTTTCAGAACCAGAATTTGGCAGTCAGTGTTATATAGTCATGTCATGTATGAAGTAGGATGTGTCAAGTCCTATGTTATTATATCCAGTTTAAAGAAGTAACATATGAGAAAGTGAACAAAGTGAATACATTTGTCCCTTCAAAGTGATTTCCGTACTGTGGTACCTTCAGACCTCAGAGCTGGAAGCCAAATAGGGACTGCAAAAAATAGGTTGCTGAAAATTCAGCGATACTCTTTATGAATGGTAATGGTGGTCTCAAAGATGCTTTCTAGATTTAGTAAAACACCCACAGTAATATACTCTTTACATCTATATATTTCTAAATTACTAATGAGTGATAAAAATGTATAGGTAAGAAACACAGGTACAAGACTCATTAACTGCAGCTTCTCTGTGAATGTTATTGTGAGATTTTTAATTGCATTTAAAATGTTTCTTTTCCCTCAGCTCACACAATGACTGAGTCTCTATCTTTAATTGCTAAACTGAGTCTGATTTAAATGGACCTCTTACATTTCTCCATTAGATGGATGTGTACATTGAAAGTTATATTTCATCAGGAGCTTGATATGAAATTAGTGATTAAAAATATTCCACATATGAATTTTAAAAGAAGCTGAAATGTTATCCCCAGATTCCTTGAATTAAGAGTTGCAAATTCTCTTGAAACTTTGTAAAGAAATATTACAAGACTGAAAGAAACCTGAAAATCCCATAAATTTTAAAAATGAGTCTTTTAGAATAAAAATAATAGCACAAAAGTTAATGGTTATGGATGAAAAATAGACCTGTTTGTTTATAGAATGAATTTGTGAAGTCATTTTTAAGTACCATCTTTTTTTTCTCTGACACCCTCTAATTACACTGGAACTGTAATGCTGCCAAGAGGTTTCTTTTGTGTTTGTAGCTATATTTTAATAGTTGTCCTTAGCTCCTGGCAGCTGCTATGAGTCAGTGTACTAGATTTACAAGGAGGTGCAAAGATAGCATTAAATTATTGTATAATTTATGCTAACAAAAAGCCAGGTTGCCATTTGCTGACAGGCAAAAAGAAATTGAAGCTGCTAAGGTTTATGGGGAGCCTTTGACTTCTATAGACAGAAATTATCATGTGTTCAATAGATAATGCAAAAAAATTCTTTTTTTCATCTCTGAAAAAAAGAAAAAAAAATCTAAGTAGTCAGTCATTAAATACCTGCCTATTCTTTAAGAATTGCATGGAAGGCAAATGGCACAGAATGAATGAAAATGTGAAATAGAAAATGTCTCTTTCTCATAAATCTATGTTCTTTCGCAAATGTAGCACTATTGTACCATTCACAGACTGTAAATATTTTTCCCTGTACTTTACTTGCAGCTTTAAAAACTTTTACACTGGGAAAAAAAAATATGCTAAGTGGTAAATTGCCCTAGTAGATGGCCTTGCTTCTTATTGCATGTCTGTGTAAAACCAACACAAAAACTGTCATTTGAATCAAATCTGAGCCAATTAAAATCACATGAAAAAGGTACTCACTTTTTCTTTAGTCTACGATCCTTTTCTGCTTGCGTTCCAAGTTTGCCTAATCCCAGAGATTCCTGAGCTGCTGCCTCTGTTTCCATGTAACCTCCTGAAAACAAAAAATAAACAGCCCCCACTGATTCTTCCCATACCTCTTTCCCAGTTGTCCCTCTCCTCAACCCTTCAATCCCACTCCCATCTGCCATCATCATCTATGTTTGTTTCCTTAAACTGTGACATCTGGTGTTTGTGGAGAACATCTATTACCTACACAAGTAAGTTCTGGCAAGTGTTTACTACATGGAAAAGAGTAGAAGTAGAGGGAAAAATATTTTCCTCTTTCTTATGTTTAGCAGAAATGTATGAGAAGAGCACCCTGATTTCCTTAGCCTTTTTTCTTTGCCTCCTAAGGCTCCGTCTCATTGTCTTGAGTAAGCAATGCCATTACTGTTTTTCAGTTTTAGTTGGGAAATGTACAAATGAAAGTTCCTTCTCAAGAACTGTCTCATTATTATTGAGATAATACATCATCACTTAATGTCATAATACTAAAGTCTTCATTTTGCTCTCACAGAGAGTCTTAATAGTCTTTGATATCACTATCCCTTCAAACTCCCAAGCCACAGAAGAGACAAAGAATGTCAGAGAAGTAAAAAGCCTCCTAGGTCTCCCTGGAGGTGTCTTATAGCCACCTAATTTCTGTCAATGACATGGGAACTTCAATAATTTGCACAAAGTAATATGGGAAACTTGCAGTAAGCAAGGACACCTGGACCAAAGAAAGGACATGACTGGTATTGTACAATCTATGCTGATCACACAGTATGTTCACTAACATGACTTTCCTAGTGCAGAAGTGGAAAGATGCTCTGACTTTATTGCTGCGTGGATCCAAGGAAGAAGGGACCTGTTCCCGAAGCAGTCTCCTGGGTCTGGCTCCACACTGTTCTCTCATTTGCACATGTATGTGTGCAAACAGAGAGGTAACAGCACTTTTGAATGCTGCTATTGACTTGACTGCATTTGGCAATAGCAACTACTTAGCTAATGGAGAGTGAAGAATCAGAGTGGACACTGCCATAATTAAGAAAGCATATCATAAATTAAAAGATTTCTATTCTGATTAATTGATTTTTACCTTAATGCGTGTTATATAGCTAAGTAGCATTTTAAAGAGTATCTCATCAAACGTTTTTCACTTAGCAAACTGCTCTATCAATGTATCACACTCTTCCAAGAGAGCAGCTCACAGTATGTTAGATAGAGATGGTATGAGTGCAGTCCAATGAGGGGTTATCACAGATTGTATTCTTGGCATAATGGACTTCACTATAAGGCAAACATACGTTGCCCTTTGAATAATGCAAGCTACATGGTATTGAATGTGGCGATTGTGCCTGTCAGTATCTTAAGTGTGCAGACAGCCACAGTACATGTTTCCTAAAAAACCATCTTCGCACACACCATACAGATCAGCTTGCCCAGGCAGGGCTAAAAATCCCTGCAATGTATTGTGTGGTTTAGGGATCAGTATATTTAAAATGTAACCTGGGAAGAATATGTAGGTATCTAGTGTGATATTTCTGAAGTGAGAGAAGACTGGATAAGTTTAAAATCAAGAAAAGAATGACATTTTAAAAAGTAACAAAAGGTGCTTATGCTCCCTGTAACATTCCTTTTCCCTTCTCCAATAATTAAAAGAAATGTTGACAAATTTAGAAATCTTTAATCTTGATTCTAAGAAAGATCTCCTAGGGCAAGATTTTGCCTTTGAACAATAACTCAAATGGTTCAGCAGAGATGGTAAAAGTAGCAAATTACAAAATAATGAAGCTCTAGCAAATTTAGTAGTTGATCAGAGTTTTACCCTGAATGCAGCTAAGGTAACCTTGTTTTGTCTTTTCAGTACTGCCACTGAATAGAAAGTGCCACTCAATATTTGATTTTCTTTTGTTATCTTAAAAATTAACATGAAAGAAAATACTCAGTAATTCACCTGCTCAATGTCATTTCAATTGCTAAAAATATTTTCTTCCTACTTTTTAGTCAGTTAACAGTCCTACTGTTAATTTTATACATGCTTGCACATCTTGTTTTCTTAATTAAAATGTGCAGTATACTGGAATCTTTGCTGTTGAGCTAAAGAATGTAAGATACAAAAATTTAATTTAATTGGAAATCTTCACAAATATATTTTTGCAATTCCATGACATACTGTTGGGAATTGCAAATAGGTTTTATCCAATTATATATATGTCTTATTAATCATAGTGGGTATTAAAAAAAAAATTAATCTATTGCCAGATTATACTGCTCCTGAGATAATCTTTAAAGTTGTTATTTCATTTTTGTTCCATGTTGCAAGGAACTGCAGGGATCATCAACACATTTATTTTATCTTTGTCCTCTATGTTCCTGAGTTACTTTGAAATCACAGATTATTATGCATAGTTCATCAGTATCAATAAAATTGGTTTTATGGAATGTAAATGCGAATAAATAGTGCAGTCTAAAGTTATAAAATTCTCCATGACTACAGACAGTGACACACAGGTGTAATTGAGAGACTCATTTAATAGATTCTGAAATACATTAAACTACAAAAAAGATTGAATAAATCAGTTTTATTCTTGCCACAGTAAGAAAAAAGGGACTTTAGAACGCGATTAGAAATAAGTGTTCTTTTTCCAGAACACAAGGTTCTCATAGGAAGAAAGGAGAAAGGTTGGAGTATAAATGGAGAACGTTTAGTTATTTGATTTTACTCTGATACTTTGACCATAATACGCTGACTTTTTCTGTATGATTTTAGTGATGGGTTTGTTAGTTGGATAAGGACATATTTTAATACTAATTTTTTTTTTTTTAATTTCACGTTTAGATATTGCTTAAGTGTTCACTGTTACTGCAAAACCTTAAAATTTATTTTACAAGTGTTTTGTGGTCACCATGAAAGTAAAAATTCAGTGCCTTACAAAATTTGTACTATATGACATCTTTGTGACTAGGAAAGATATAGTATTTCTTTTTTATTGATACATTTATTCCAATTTGATGCTTGTGTTGTCATGTGTATATATGCTAATTTTAATCTAGCTAAATCAGATAGCCTAGGAATATAGACTGCAGTTAAGAACGTATTTGTCTGTCTGGGTATGAAGACTATAAACCTTTGCTGAAGTCCGTCACTTCACCTTCCATTGCTTATGCTATCTAAGGTAGTTAAATAAAGTTATGCTAAGACTGATTTTTATTTTATTTTATATATTTTATTTTTTTTTTTAATTTTTTTATTTTGTGTGGTACGGACACATCCTATGGATCATCCCAGAGGAATACCAGCATTGCCATGAGCAGTATAACTAATTGAATAAGTGTGGTGAGGACAATCACTTATAGGCATTAGCAGATATCTACTGACACAATGAAATCTGAAAAGCAACTACACTTGCTTGCACAGACCTTCCATATCACATTGTTGCACCGCTTACAGTGCCTTATTACTTACTACTGTTCTCACCTCTCCTTTATTTTGGTTGAGAAAACACTGTTGGCAGTTTCACCCTAGTTCAAGACACTATTGAGGCAGCAAGTTCAGTGAAGAGGATGACTCTAGTAATTTGTGTCAGAAGTCTCCTTTCATTTGCATTACAGTTATAGAAAACTCCTGACAAATATAATTGCTGATAGGAGTGAAGTTTAATGGGAAAGTTCTGCCAGTCAAAAGAGAAAAAGAAGCAAATTGGAAACTAAAAAGAAGCAAAATTAAAAATGGAAAAATGACTGTGAAATGGTGACCTTGGCTGGTTACCACTAATTCCTTACTGAGCTGTCCAAGTCGAGCCTTCTCTTTTTTACCGAACAAACGTCCTATTGAAGATTTGATTCCTTTCTTCTTGGGAGCTTTGTGCAGGGAGTCCTGGCTGCTATTGACACTGCCAAGACCAATGCTTTCGGGCTCCAATGAAGCAGGCAAACTACTACAAAATGATAATAAAGAAATGGAATACATAACATGTCAATATTTGCAGGTAATTTTTGGCTTTTGTTTTTTTGAGCAGCTTTGCAAACAGATGAATTGGTTATTCTTTAGTAGTGATCTCCCAACAAATGAAACTGGTGAATCTTCCTGTGAATTTTTAAACAAGTGAATCTTCTTTAAACAGTTTAGCAGCATGTAGAGCAATACAAAATCACATATTCTCTGTCAGGCTGATGGGATCTTATTAAAATATAGAAAAATAAATACATATTTTTAATTTGATAAGAAGAATTGATGAAAAATATGGGAATCAACCTGCTGTCTTTCTAGGACTTGCAGTATCACTACTTCGAGTAGTGGCCAAAACTGTCCTCAAAACAGAAATATGCATTTTAGCACTGACAAGAGTTTTCAGGGTCATGCAAGAGGCAAAGGGTAAGGCTTTCTCTATCAAGGTAGAAGAAACTTGGGAAGAAACAGGAAGAAATCAGGTAATTTTATAATAAACTACACGAATTGAAAATAACAATACATGGTAACACTGGTTACCAAATCATGGTACGAAAACATGATACCAATTCACGTTACAAACAGTTTACCTCCTGGCATCATTGTGGTATGAAGAAGGAAGGGTATGAGTCATTCTGATAGCTCTGGGTGTTGGAGGAGGAGAAGTTTCACATTTGATTGTGGCTTTATCTTCACGTCCATCTTCTTCAACTACTGCAATCTGGGGGAAAGAGACTCCATTGTAAGCAGATTAGTTTTTCAAGAAAGTTTCAACATACACTGCACAAATTTGTCAAATGAACTGAAGCATGTATGATTTCAAGTGCAATTTTTTGAGCAAATTGTAAGGATTGGTGTTTTTGAAAGAGGCTATTGGGAAAGAGCAATTGCCTGAATATGGCAGCAGTACATATTTGAAAGAAAAGCGATTACACTTGCAGAAGAATTAATTGCGTAATGCCAAACAGTTGATCCAGTAAAGGTCAAAATGTGAAATAATCTTATACAAGAGAAAGCTTCACAAATTAAACAGTATACAAAGCTGCTCAAAGATGTAAGGGAGAAGGTAAATACAGACATACACAGGACCACTGTCTCCATAGCTCATTAACAGAAGGTCAGAATACTTGAAAATAAACACAAAAGAATTTTGTCACAGCATATAATGATTTATACTAAATAACATCTTCTCTCATGTAAAGGTAAATCCTATATTCAGTGCCAATTCTGTACACAATTTTATATTGCTCCAGAAAATTTAAAGTAATCTCACTGGTTCATCCAGGAAGAACGGCCAAAATACATTTGAAGGCAATTTTTTTGCATCAGCATGTTTTTTTTTAAACTGTATTCTTTTAAGTTTCTGTTGTAGAGGTGACTACTCCAGGGTATCACTGGTGGGCTTTGTTTCTGTGGCTTAGCTGGGATCCCTGAAAGCATTTCCAGCTACGATTAAAATTATGTTCAGGAATCAAGTGAAAAACAGTGGAGGAGATGCAGTGGCTGACAAGGAACCCAGTTATCTTAATCCAGGGGAATATGATAAATGTGCTCTCCCAAACTTAAAAAAATAGCCAGTATCATACCTTCCTCCGGTGTTTCCTTAGGTCGCTTGGCTTAGGTTGGTAACAAAAGCAGCAACACAAACAAAAAAGAATTATTAATTACTTGAGCCTAAGAAAATGCAACACATTTTTTTATTTTCACATTCAGAAGTGGCAAATGGAGATTTCATTAATTTAATACTATCCATGTTATATACTAATTATACACTTGATGTCACAACACAAGATAAGCCCTGACAGTTATGCCTTTCTGGTAAAGCAGTTATTTTTTTCTAAAGTTATAATCTCCTTCATTTTCATAAACTTAGCAAATAATAGGACATTGCAAGCTTATAGTAGCACTTGTTTTTGGAGTTTTCATATAAATCATTCCACTACCCCCAGTACAGATTTATTTCTTTAAGTTTAACCTAATATTACAAATGTATTGGTGTCTCACCAAGTATAAACACAAAATAACACAAACACCATGTCTTAAAAAGGGGTCTTTCTCTCCAATTATCCCATATCAAAGTGACTGTCATTTTCAGTCAATAGATACAAATTTACATATCTGTACTGCAGCATTATTACCCAGTAGAAGGCTGCTAGAATGTGTCTTGTTCAACCGCCTTTTTTATTTTGTAGATGTCTCATTCATCAAGGAAAGCTGAAGATACTCTGCAGAATTTATTTACTGCTGTGGAAACTAATGCATTACTGTTTCTCCAGTCAATTCCTACAGGATCACTTGGCAATCTAGGCTCTAGAGTCTAGACCTCAACAGAACTCTTCCCAACTCACAGTTTCCATGTAGAGGATGCCTGATTGCCTGCTGTGTCTCTTCCCACCCAGTAAGGAGGAAATACTCAACACTGAACTGCTGCTGAAACAGTGCAGGGCAGAATTGTCTCGAAATGATTGATAAGACTTCGCAAAGTTATGGGTTGTGCTGCTGAACACACAGTGGGGTGCTACTTCTAGAGCTTATGGTATGTCAAGATTTTAGCTGCAACTCACACAGACATATCCATCTGAGCTTTAGCACAACTAGAGCTGGATGCCAGTGAGGCCATGTCAACCTGAAGTGCAGAGGCCATACTGTCATTTTGTATTTGAATCTGACGAACCTACTGGCCCAAAGCTACTTTGTCCAGGCAAGCTGGCAGTGCAGGTATCTGCTGGAAGGTTTGATTAACCATTGCCATTTATCTGTAGCAAGACTGCTTAGATTAAACGGCTGGTGAAGTGAAGCCAAACTGTGTATTTGGGAAGGTGTTCCTTCAGTGAAGTGGGTGGCACTATGGCAGCCTGCACACCCACCTCCTCCACAACAGTCTGTGCCAGCAACATTTTCATTTCTGCTGTTCAGCAGTTGGAACTGGGGTTTGCAAAGAATCAGTGCTGCAGTCTGACACAACTGCCAGCCCTGATGTTCTCTCTGCTGTCTTTAGTTCCCAAGAAGCCAGCAAACCCCATCCTATACTGGGAGGGGTAGAGGTGGATGCAAGTAGTTGTCATTTCCCAGGAAAAGGGAGTACTCAGCTAGATGATGTTAGACAAACATCTCTATTCCCAGCTGAGCAGAATGAACAGCAAGACTCCACTCCCAGCTGTTCTTTGCAATCATCTCAGCTAGGAAAGTTAATTTCTGCTTTCTGATTGAGATCAAGGCTCATTTCCCTTCTGCTGAGGGGCGTCACAGGGAGCTGGTCCTGCTGCTTCCCAGGAAAGGGCCACAATGGGACATTGGTGACATTATGATTATCAGAGAAATAGCAAATATTACACATACTCTATTCTCCTCCCCTTATGCAGAGATGAGCAGAGTGGGGATGCTTTGATTTGATTTGTAGCCCATGCTGAATACAGAACCCTGCATCTGCATACCTCTTAACATCTTGAATATGACAAAACATACTACCTTCACTTCCTTGACTGTTGCGCTGTTTCTTTTTGTCTAGGACCAAAATTAGATTTTTTGCAAATACCTTTTCAAATTAAAACAGACATTTCAGACTGTGTCCTCAAAGGTACGATGTTAGAAATACTTTGCAGGATAATTTGATGGCTTGGTATCTATCTATGTGTGCAGCTTGTAATGCTGAAATACATCAGTTAAATGAATTATCATAAAACAAGGCATTTATTTCAAGTGCTTGATATACTGTCATGAAGAATACCTACAAAATGCTGCAAGTATAGAGCATAGCAAATACTCTTTATATAGAGTATATACTTGATACTCTAAAATATAGAAGCATATCCAAATGATTATATATATGAAATAGTAGAAGTTTTTAATGTCTTCTAGACATTTCCTAGAAGTTTAAGCTCAGCAATAGTCCCAGGGACTACTGTGTAATAACTGTATAACTTCAGAGTTTTAGTAAATGTTTTTATAAATTGATTACAGTAATTCCAGAGATCAGTGATCACATTGTCTGTGTGCTGAAGGCCTTGGTCCTCAGCTCGTTATGTCCCTGGTGAATCATGTAATGTTCAAAATCACAATAACAAAACCCAAACCCACACAAATTAGAGGGTATCTGCTATTTGTATGCATCATGAAGAGGTGAATAAAGAATCAGAGAGATGAGGTATTTATACAGTGAAAAGATGAAGTATTTAATACTAGAAATATCACACCTAAAACCAGAATCACAAAATTTCTTACCAGTGTCATGACCCCCATTCTGTCCATCTCCCTGGCTGGACTGCGAGGGGTAAGTTTAGGAGTTGAGTGTCCGCTGGGAGGAGATGAGCTTGCAAGTGATGATGCTGTCACCGAGCCAGTAATAGATGTACCTTGGTGGACTCTGGCTAGATTTAAGCCTTCCAGACTCACGCTGGCCACTCTGTTCTCTATCTCTTCGGCACGCAGTTCTGTCGACTCTTTCTCTTCTTGGATTAACCTTATTAAATAAAAGAAGAATATGATTGTATTTGTCCCTGCATACTGCAACATCAAAACTAAAAATTTCTTTTCAAAGGAGATTTGAAAGTTAAAGAAAACAGAGAGGAGTATCACAGACCAGCTCCAAAATAACATTGAAAAGAGTATTTTATAATCATATTTTAATTTATAAAATTGTTTTTCTTAATTCCTCCATCCTCAAAACCTGTTTGAAGAATCTGCCCAACAACAAGACTTGATGTATGACGTTTCAGGAAGACTGGTCCTTTTGCAAAGGAGACAGTATAGAGGAGGGATGTTAACAATCCAATTTACAATAGAAAAATAATTCCAGTCTTAAGTTGGCTTCATCTGATTTTCTATTGCTAAAGCACAAACACAAATTTGAAGTCAAGTGAAACTGGGCCTTTAAGAAGGGAATTGCTAAAATAATCCATATTAATAAAACAGGAGAAAATGCAAAAAAATTTGCCCATTTCATAGAATCATTGAAACGTCTGGGTTGGAAGGGACCTCTAGAGGTCATCTAGTCCAACCCCCCTGCCAACAGCAGGGACATCTTCAACTAGAGCAGGTTGCTCACAGCCTCATGAAGCCTCACCTTGAATGTCTCCAGGGATGGAGCCTCAACCACCTCCCTGGGCAACTTGTTCCAGTGTTCTACCACCCTCGTGGTAAAGAACTTGTTCCTTATATCTAATCTACTAAACATACTAAAACATACTAAAACAACAAAAATTACAAAAGTAGTTGATGTGGTGATGGTAATGAAAGCTTATACATCAGTATAAGCTTATCAGTAGGGGAAATAAACTACTCTTGGTAGACGTCCTGCAAAAATGGCTATATAAAATCTGCATACACTTAATTTTTAAGATAAAATTGTACCTAACATCTCAGATCCTGTATTAAGTAAAACAGTGACCTGATTCAGGATGGCACAAGTAATATCCCACTATGTCACCTGCAGGTACAATTTCTTGCAAAAATCTTATACTGTATTACATAATTACTTGTTAAATTATGAAAATTATAGTATTTTCAACATCTACAGCTTCCTGAATTGGTCACAGAGCTGACTCTGTAATAACAGAAAACACGGATAAGGATCTCTGCTTTACATATACTGTTTTAAGGAGATTTACCTATCTCTTGACTCTATCTTGACAGGTAAAATAACAGTTTTTGAGAAAATAGCAGTGAGATCCTATCTGAACAAAAAAATTCTAGGATTACTGAAAATGCAAAACTGTAGATCTATAATGAGAAGTCTTCCCCTGAACCGAGAAGTTATTCAAATTCAGTATATGCTTCTCCCTTTAAAGTTACCTTGCTCAGAGAAACACTGAGATCTGGCAAAAGGTAATCTGATTTTGATTCTATCTCCAAGCACAGTCTTTCTGTCTATAGTATTACCAGAAAGTCACTAATTCATTTAGTAACATCTCCTTCCAGAGAAATAGTCACTAATGAGAGTATGTTAAAATTACCCTTCCTTAAAAACACATGTGAATGGTTTAAGCCTAAAATATAGTTTAATTTATAAAATTCACTTATTAAAATACATTATTGAATTTTCTACCACTCCACTAAATTTGCACAGATATTATTAAGATACATTCAATTCACCATCTATTTCAAAGCACCACAACCCAAGCTGAAGCATGAAAAATCACACTCTATGCCTTCATAAAAAAAAAAATCAAAACCATGTCTTAGGAAACATGGCTTATATTGGATGTAATAGAGGAATAATGACCAGAAGAAGGCATGAAGAGCACTGAAATAAAATACTTCTGATAGGAAGTCATTACTGAGTCAATGGAATTATGGAGAACAGTGAAAAACACCTTGAAAGGAGGACTGTGAATGGTGATCTATCAAATCTGCCATGTGTTAGCCCTTTCTAACATTTTTCTTGAACTGCCCAGCATGTCTTCACTTGGAACATTTTTCAAAATAAATTTCTATGATTAAGATATGAAGATGCCATTGTTATCTTCACACAAACAATACTTTCCTATGAAACGCAGACACATTGTCAATCCTTTAAATGTACAGATGGTAGTTTTTATGAATTATCCCTTAACTCATGCACTAAAGGAATCTTGAAGCTGTAACCATAAGTGCATCACAGCTGGTTCAGGCTACATACCTGATTTCTTTATTGATTGCATCTAGCTGCTCCTGAAGCATCATGGCCAGAGTCTGAGCATCGGAATGGCCGCTTGGTGACAAGAGGTCCATGGAGCTGAAAAGCGTTTCTCTATCATCATCATCAATGTCAGACATTTCAGTGTCACTTTCAAATGGATGACTGCTCAAAACGCCAATCTGCTGGGTCCTATTCCACTCGTGATCTCCAAGTGATTTTACCTGAGCAGGAATTAGGATGTATATGGCTTATTCCATAGAAAACAAATTCAAAGCTGAACTTCTACAAAATGGGAAAGGAAAGCAACTAGCATTTAAGAATACTTATTCAGTGATGAATTCTCCATTGATGCTTGTAGTATTACTGCAGATGATGCAAAGTTTTTCATATAATTGCTAATGATGTATAAAACTAGTATCAGGAAAATTTACAAAAAAAGATATCCAGAGAGGACAGATAGTCAAATATACTTGAACTTTGACGTCTGAACTCCAACATTTTTACCTTCATTTTAGTACAACAGTGCTCTTGTCTGAGCAAGTATAGAGGAAAACCCTGCTGTTTGAGTTGGTTTTTCATGATTGGTGGGCTGTTGGTTTGGTACAGGGTTTTTGTTTGTTTGTTTGTTTGTTTTATTTTGTCCTTTTTTTTGTTTGTTTAGTTGGTTGGGGTTTGTTTTGTTTTGTGGTTGGTTTGGAGTTGTTTTTTTTGGGGGGGGGGAGAAGGGGGGTGTGTTTGTATATTTGTATTTTCCTGGAAAAACAGAGTGTAAGCCTAACAGCCTGAAATCCATCCTCTCATCAGGGAATACATGAGAAGAAATTGGGGATTAACCTTTGGTTCATCTCTGCGTACTCCCATTCTGCCTCTTCTAGGTCGCCTTATCACTTTAGTTGACCGGTAGTCAGACTGGGAGTCAACCAGAGAGCCCACAGAGTACCTCAGTTCTGCTGATGTGTCAAGGTGAGGCCTATAAAAAGAACCATACAAGTAGACTGAGAGAGTAACAGCAGTAGAAACAACAATCCAATCGCCTTCAGTCTAGAAACACAAATTTTATTTTATTTTTTTTAAACAAATGTTTATGTACCACATAATAAATGACAAAGACCACGAAATGTAACTTAGAAGTGAAAACTTGAAATTCTAATACAAGAAAATAAAGGAAGAAACCAGACAAATAAAACCTTTGGTATTTCAAAATGAAGCACTTGCATAGTAAAACTTACTGTCCAAAACTTTAACATGAATAAACAAGCAAATTTCAGAATAATTAACAGAACTGGCTACCAAAGTCTGAATCTGTATATATTCTTTCCATTATTCTCCTGAATAAATGAGCTCTAGCTCTGTGTCTGTTTCTAAACATACACATTCATTGATTTTCCTTGAGAGGAACTTAGTTTCAGTTATAAAATACTTGTACTGGGAGGATTGAAGCATTGGTCTCAAACTTCAAAAATCATTTTAATAAAGCAACAGTGAAAGAAAATATTACAGCTGTGGTGCCTATTTATTAATAAATGGGAAATGCAAAAAGTCATGGGAAAACATGAAAGCCTCTACTACAAGTTACTTTGACAGAACAGTATGAAGAATACTGTCTAAGTACTGTGACATATATAAAATAGTAATGCAAGGATTTCAAGTGCTTATACAGGTTGGGTTTTTTTGTTTGTTTGTTTGTTTTTCTTTGTTTGTTTTTTAAATAAGTACCATAAGAAAACAAATTAAAAAGAAGAGATACTGGACTTCCTGAAATTTCAGTATGTGCCATAGCATTCAAATCAGATACATTAAAAAGTCACAGATACAGAAAAAAAAAAAAAAGAGTTTTAGAGAATAGATTCTGGGTAAAGCATACGTCAGAGCTCATGCTATTGTCATAAATGTCCTTTTCTGAACAACCATCAGTTTATCTTCTCTTATGCTTCCTTATCATGCCTGGTAGTAACTTCTATAATTTTAGGGAAAATATGTGTTTACTTTAAAAAAATTCTCTAAAACTCACTTTTGTCATACTAATAAGAAAAGTTGACCACAGTTGGGCTACAAATGTCCTAAGCCCTTCATCTACAGCACTAGACAATAATATTCTGGGATTTTTGGATGCTTTATTTGTCTGTATGTCTCTAATTTGTTATATAGTAAACCCTTTAGGGTGCTGACTTTTTTATTGCCTTTGTATAGTATTTGCTGTAGTAGAGCTTTGCTCTGAGACTTGATAAAGCTTGGGATTTGTGCAGCAAGCTGGCAGGAAAAAAGAAACGGCACAGGTTCCAGTCTCTGGCTGGAACCAGCTTCTGTATTCTGCTGAAAGAACAAACTCCTGCAAATACAGAACTGAATATGGGCTGAAGAACAATAAGGATTTAATGCTGATAGCTCCCTACTCCTGAGAGATCTCATAGCTTCACAAGGTCTGTCATGGACAGGGAAGTATACTGTTTTATGGGAACCTGTTGAATTCCCAAGACATTTAGACAGCTTATCAAGTTCAAACAACCCTTTGACAAGGCCTGATCAAACTCCTATTTACAGAGCACAAGCTGATGATACTCATCTACCCAGCAAGAAAGGCTGCTCTTCAGCAAGCATGGCTGCTCCAAAAGCATCTCTGCTGTTTGTTGCAGAAGTTCAGTAGTCTGTGTCCTTGAAAGTGCTCTCAAAAATGTTGTGTGTGCCTGTAGTCACACTTAGACTACCAAAGGAACAAAAACTTGAACAGTTGCTAGCATCCCATTCTGAAATTCATCAATTTATACTTCTCCACAATGTAGAGAAATATATATCCATCAAGAATGACTTTAATGGATTACTGTGCTCTGAATTTAGGTCTATAAGCTTTAGCTGGCAGGTTTTAAAAGTTCACATGTTGCTTGTTGTGAAAAGAGGACATGGCACATCATTATCAATAAAGTAACAACTATAATTTGAGGGATACTTTTAGGCAAGAAGAACTTTATAGAATCATAAATTCATTTCAGCTGCTATTAGATATTTTTATGGTATCTGTCTCACTATTGTTCCCATATTGTTTTTCCAGCAGCCTGAGGCATAAAGTTTAACATCCCATTACGATATTTTCAGATCTCTCTGAATACTGCCTTCATCTTTTGCTGAAGAACTGTGGTTTTATGCTACATGGTAAGCAAAGCTGTGTTATTCCTTGCTAATAAAAAAGATAATTATCATATATAAATGATAGAATAAATAATTACGGTCATAAACATGCTGATCAGTTTCAGCACTAAAAATGATGGATTCAACTTTATTTTTCAGTCTCATGTAAAAAAAAAATGGGTATTTGGACATACTTTTGAAAACATTCCATAATTCAAAAGGCTTTCCTTAGTTTCAGTGCTAACTGCTACAAAGGCCCATTTACCTATGAAAAAAAAAGTGAAAAGAAACACTAATAATCATTGCACAGACTTTTTTTGAAAGAAATTTTAAAATTTCTTTGTAAATGTCTTTTAAAAGACATTTTAAAAGAAATACCTAACTATTTTTATGTGTGGTTTGAAGACAACCTTGTTGTAAAGGCTTAACACTTATGTTTTATTTCAACTCAAAGTAAGGAAACTTTTGTTGTTAAATATTACCTTGACAAGGTGGGTTCGATTAAAGAACCAGCCCTCAATTTCATTTGATCAAGTTCAGATCTCAATTTCTCAATTTCTTCAGCAAGTCTTTCCTGGAAATGAGAACAGTAAGATACACTTACTTGTGATACAAAATACATTTACTTATACTTTATGAGATATAGCTCTCGTAAGCTACACTCCAGTATGAGCTGCTGCTGATAAAAAATGACAATGTGCTGCAAATACTGGAATTTTGGAACCAACTAACAAAAGGACTGTTGACAAGAACCACTAGGGAAAATGGCGTCGTTCTGATTGTACAAATAATTTCTGTCTACATGTAAAATGAAATAGAAGATTTTTAAAATAAATTGAGACAACATGGGATTTAACATTTTGAAATTATTAATATCTACTGCCACATCCACCTATCTAAAATAAAATAGTTTCAACAGTTTCTTCAAAGTGGAGTGAATAAACTCTTTCAAGAGCAAACTCAGAAGCACTGCAGACAGAGGTATGTGTTTGTGAAAAGAACTTCTCTCCAATTGCACAGAGCAGTAGAGGAGGTGTTCCATTCATTTAACTTCCTACACTTAAGCAAGAATCAATAAATAAAATTAATAAATTATCTTTAAAAAATATTTTTATAGAAACGTAGATTTTTATATCAGGTTTTTCATCTTTGTTAAGAGTTGATACGTACAATCAAACCAGAAAACAGACTGAAAAAGAATTAGCCACTCTATTCACTTCCATGCTATTAAAAGAATAAAGTTACGTTGGCGATAACATTGGAAAAATACCTTATTTACCCAGACAAAATTGATATTCATAATTCAGATCTAGATTCTCTGGTAGCAAAATGATAGAAACTTTTGTTCCAATTGACACAGCTTTAGAAATGACTTTTTCACCATATAACATGATGGTGAAGTATGGTCCTGATTTTGCAGCAGTTTAATCACCTTCACTGTGGTAGTACAGCATAGAAATTTTGTTTATTGAAAGCACTACAAGCTCCTTTTTGGAACTTTAATCTTGCTGCTTTTCTACAAGATTTTCTGATTATAATGAAAATAATTTATTTGAACAGATAGTTACTTTGTTATTTTTCTCAAGGTACTTGATTTTGGATGTGTTATGATATAATTAGATTAGTATCAAATGGAGCTATGGTTTTTTTTTGAATTCTATAGAACTGCTTTTAAATGGATTTGATATATTACAAAAACACTACTGTGAATCTGAAGGCTGATACATTTGTGTATCCTACTGTGCTGAAGGCAAATACAATGTCAAAACAAAGTCCTAAAATTTGGGAATTGGAAAAAATATTCATAATTAATTTGACTGTTTCACTAAACAGTATTAAGGGTTAATTAGCAATGAACTAAGGAAGGTCACTTTCAGCTATTTTTAGCATAATGCCACTGCACCTGTTAAGAAGAATTGCATCATATCAAGGAAATCACATGCTTCACTATGAAAATGCGACCAGTAATGCATATACCCTATTAAAGAAGACTTTTCTAGAATTAAAACTGATAGAAAAAGAATTCCAGAGCCAGTGAAATCAATATGAATTTTAGTACTGACTTCCTCAGTCTAGGCTCTCAACCATGAACTTAGCTCAGAACAATAGAGACTCTCAAAGGCTACTTAAAGCATGTGGGTGATTAAAGGAATTATCATGGATGCCAGGAAGATTTTACATGCTAGATGGATAATTAGTATATGATGTACACATTTCAAAATAATCTATAACTTCTGATAAAAGATAAATATCAGAGTATTTTATATTACCTTGTCATGTAAAGACTCTTCCAGATTTTTTCTGAAACTTTCAGATTCTTGTATCAAAACATTCTAGAAATGAGAAAGAAATTAGAGATATATTAAATCTCAAATATCATCATAGCCATGTAGCTTCCATGTACAAGCTAGTAAAGTTGAGATTCAATGGACTTTAAAATTAAAAAACTTTAATGCTTCTGAGTAGGAAATTTTAAACACTGGAAATAATCCAAACATGTAGGACAATATTTTTTCAAGAACATCAGAAACTTTGCATCTTTCTTGAGCTGGGCAACTGTCACACTCTTACACAATTATTTGTTTTTTGATTAATATGACATTTTGTTTCAATGATATAAAACATCCTCTGAGGGTATATGTTGAAAGAAACTGAAAAATTCCCCTCAGAACAAACTTTAGGTGAACACATAGAAGAGCAAGGGATTAAGAAGGGTGAATATAAAGGCTGTGGGGTTTGTATTTTGCCGGCCCACTGTTTCCCACATCATGGAAAACCTGTAAATAACATTCATTGTAGAAGGGTATATATGCTCCTTCTCCTGTAGTGACAGCACTTTACTCTTCCCAGAAGAAGTGAGGTAAAATCAGCAGGTTAAAATACAGCAATGACAGCACATCTGAAACGTGGCCATTCTTCAGTTCTTGTTCACTTTCACTGCCACATACCATATTGTGCATGGGTCCTTTACAAGCTCTTCATCAGACTCCACACAGGTAAAACACGGACTCATAATATTCAGCAAATCCAGGTCACAGTAGTTCTGGAAAGATGCTTGAGTGTACTCTTGAATTAAGAGTTGAATGTGTATGTAGGGAAATATTTGTGGTAGTATTTGGTAATACAAAATCAGCATGATGCCTCCATCTTGATAAAACTAGAACATGTTTCATACAGCAGAATCTTTATTAAGCTGAACTTTATACCGCTCTTTGCACTGTACCTTTTCTTCAAGTGCTGCCATCCTCTCTTTTAAGTGTAGCTGCAGACGCTCATTGGATTCTGTCAAAAGTCTGTCTACAGTATCTGATAATCTTTTGTTGTGCTCCTCATTCATTTTTTCTCTTTGCCTTGCCTTTAATGTAGAATAGAGACACATGTTGCTAGGGTCCAAAATTAACCAATACAGACTTACTTCATTAAAAAAATATGATAAGTGTAGCCATTTAAAGGAATTCCACAGGAAATGTAATTACAGTTACTGATTAACGCAAATTCAGCTTTCTATCAGCAGAACACTTGGAACGCTGCAACTGGATGTAAACTAGTATATTAAGATGGTTAAGTAAAGTGGGAAGATGCTGCCACACTGCTATAAATAAAACATTTACCAGTAGACAGATTTGTGTGCTGGAGTGCATTATGTAGTGCTATATGGACAAATTAGAAGAGGAAAAGTGCACAGAAGGTATCTGCAATACACATACTCTTTGAAGTTCCTGATTCTTCTCTTCAAGTTGAGCTTCTAAGTGTCTCATACGCTCCTCAATGTTTCCATGTCTTTCTTCTGCCTGTAAAAAAAATAGAAGGAATCTTTCTGTAATTTACAAGGCTTCATAAGCTTTTATCTCAGTAAAGTTTAAACAAAACATAAAGCAAGCTACTACTAACTGCAAACTCAGTTTTCTAAAAAGAAACTTTATTTAAACAGGCAGCTGAACAGCATTGCTTGAAATGTGTCAGCTACAAAGGCCTGTTACATCCAAGCATCAGCAAAACATTGGATTTATTTATGAGCAATGAAATCAGCCAAATGTAACATGCAGACTGTGCACGGTTTGAACACAAACCTGCCATCGTAAAATTTTAAGCTCCTGAAGCACTGAACTGCACGATGGTTGATTATCAATAACAAATAAATAAAAAAAAAAGTTAAGGAAAATAAAAACAAATCAGATGGATTCTATTTAGCAATAGAAAGTAAAGTCCAGTAGGACTACCTTCCTACGTATGGAGATCATTTCTTGTAGTTTAGCTTCCATAACATATTGATAATCATCAGATGAGGTAGAAGAGGTTGGATCAGACTAACAAGTCAAGGAAAAGGAGAGGGACAAAATTGAAAAATCAGAACTAAAGACACTGACACTGAACAGAACACAGCACAGAATGCTTAAAAGAAAAATGTGACTGAAAATTGAATACTTTTAACTGACAGATTTTTACATGGAATAAACTACACTGATACTTGGTGAGTATGATGCAGTTGATGTGGAGAAACTGAAAATGATAGAATGATAAAAATAGCTATCAACCTACACATGAAGGTTCAAGGTTAGTGATGGCTGGCTGATGACATATTACTACAGAGTGGATACAAAGCAATACTGTCTAATCTAATGTTTTATTTTGAATTATGGCAAACTAAACACCAGAACAGGACTCTGTGAGGCCAATGTCAGAAAGCCCTTTATAAGTCTTTTATAATTTTCTAGGAATGAAAACAATGCATAAACACTAAATTAATGGATCAGTCAGTTACAGAACTGTGCAATGTTATGGTACATTCCCTAATTTCTAGAAAACGGAAAGAACGTCAAAAGAGAGAAGGCTCAAGGTTTAGTATTCCATTTTAGAATACACTACATAATCCCTTTCATCCAAATAAACAATATAGTTTTCATCCCTTTGAAAGGATCCACCCTGGTGGATCTCTTTGGAAGATCAAAGTCATCAGATAAAAGAACCTATAAATAAAAATTCATTAATAGGAATGAAAAGTCATTACTGAGTATATAAATGGTAATCCATCTGAAGATTCATTACTATTTCTGACAGAAGTTGACCTTAATTAAGTAATTTATTGCAAAATATGAATATTCATGCTATTGTCATATCAAACAAGTCTATGTTATCACTCAAAAAGAAAAAACAGTCCTTAAAGAGAGGGAAAGGCTATATTGGATTTGTTGCTATGGAAACAGGAGTGTGCATAAGGCATATAGACACAGCTACTGATGAATCTGAGTTGTGAGCTCATGCTTGTCAAATGCTATTTCATTCTGTCAGATTTATCTTCTCAAAAAGAGATCCTGAGCTGCATCTTTAGGTGACCAAACTTTAATACATACAAGAAATACTAATTTTACAAGTGTATATTTTAGTGAGACTATTTTACATATTGTTGTCTACTAGTGATTTATCAGAATAATTAGGAATAGTTACTGAACTAATTGCAGATGTCCAACATAACTTAAAATTACCCATAACTTAAACTCAGTAGTATCATGAGGACCAAAAAATCAGACAGAAAACAAGCCTGTGAATTATAAACATGAACCACAGCTTGTGATAAGACACCTATATGAGAAAGTCCTGATTTGTATAAATACAAGAATAATGCTTAAGTTTGCAGATCACTACTATTCTTTTCAGACTAAGTATTATCGTAAAACTCAGATTCTTGAAAAATTTAAGGGAGACAGTATACTTTGTAACTAAGCTTATCAAATAAAGTGCAGTTGCAGTTATTGTTTCTGATCATGAAACAGACATATTGTGATGTATTTGAACTTATTAATTATCTAAAACTATTTTATCTATTTATTATGAATTGGATCAGTGACAATCCCTTTATGATTTTCTTTATCTTTTTCAGTTTTACATATTAATTTGTTCCAGCACAATTGCTAATGCAGTTTCCTCTCCAATTAAATAAAAAGAAAGATGGGGTTAAAAATGTTATGTCCCTGTGATTGCAGAAAAATAGATCATGCTGTCCCTTCCACAAAGTGACAAAGCTTTATCCTCCTCCATAGAAAATATTCTTTTGCTCTTTTTGAGTCCTTGATGTACTACTGGTTCAAAGCCTTCCATTAATGTGTCTCCAGGGGTCAGGAAAAGATTTGAAATCATCAAAGCTCTGAGCTGATGATGTAGAAGGCTGAAGTAATTCTACCTCTTTTCAAACCATTTTCGTTGAGGGATACATAGAACCCACTGGGGTTATACTACAAAATTAAACTACTTAGAAGCATCAATTAGCTGACTGCAAACTTTAAAAGCAAGTTACTTAATCTTCACTGCTTCTATACACTTATTTGCAGTTTAATGCAAACTACGAAGATAACTGAACCGAGACTTCTAGGTTCAAAGGGAATCTCATTTAAGTCTTCTGAAATGTGGTGCTGCCTGTTATGACCTGTCCTTGAGAAGCCAGTCTAGCTAGTTATATCATTAACATTTATTTTTAAAAAAAAAAAAAAAAAAAAAAGTGCAGCTTTTCAGTCCAAAGCATTTCTCATACCTTAGCAGGAAATGGTCTTTTCAATGCATAAAGTAACTGTGGTATTAGGCTTAACAATTATTTGGAAGAGAAGGAGGAATAGAATTATTGACATAATCACATGTGTTATCTGACTTCTTATATAGAAAGCATTTTTGAAAGAACACAATGTTCTCTTAAGATTTTTACAGCTATCTAATTGTATTATTTCAAAACTTCCTACTACTTCAATAATTCAGTAAAGTATATGTTTAAGAAATACAGAAATATTTTTTGCAGTATAGCTTTCAGTTATTTCACTAAGAATATTAAAATGTTGATAGGTACACCTTTGTTAAAAATTCTTCCTGAATGTGGCTGGGAAAACCTGTACTTCGTGTTCCAGCATAAAAGAAACAGAGATGATCTCCACATTCTTCTCACTTCTCACCTCTTTGGTAGAATAAAAAGACTTTAAAATCAATTAAAATTCAATATGCCTTAGAATCAAAATAAATGTCATTATTCCTAACACTTAAAAGGTATTAAAATATTTTATGTTTCCTTTATCTGTGTGCATTTTATTTGTTCGTTTCTGAAGTGTTATTTTGTATCACTCTAAAAGAACCAAAATATTTTATAACTGAGACATTAAACAATCATGCTCAACTCCTTATTTGGCAGAGAATAAGCAAGATGTACCACCCTTAGTAACCACCCTGGGCTCCAATGCTACATAGGGACTTTTACTGCTGGTTTTTACATGACAAATGCATGAGCATCCTCTGCAGCAGGGATAGAAATCAAAAGGTTGTCCTCTATAAGGGGTAGGCAGGCAGAAGCACATGTACATACTCCCTTTTTGTCTCACTTGCAGAAGCACACCTGTAGACAAATTGCTGCAGAAGGAAAGAGAAGCCCCTCTATCTTCTAGTGTGCCTAGTTGGAATATAGTCCCAAAATGAGGGTTTCAACACCTCTCATTGCCCTTTATGCTGAGAAATGCCCCAGCCTAGGTCTCAAAGAGACCCTTCCAGATAAAAAGACCTAGTAAATCAGTTATTCCCTAAGGGATTTGCAAAAGCCTCCTGCACAGACTACCTCAGGCCATCCTGTTAAGTTTGCCATGCCTGTGGTAGCTACACTTTATTTTAGTGTACATGTGTGTTTGCCAGTCCCAGACACTTCCACTGGAATAGGCTCTGGAATAGTCAGGAGACTACCATAAAAATATTGAATGTCTCCATCTCTGACTTATGGTCTGAGGCACAAGGTAGAGGCTGAGAAGCCAATGATAGTCACGTTCCTGTAGCAGAATTTTAGATACACCTGAGACAGAAGTTGGACTTCTTCCAACTTACTTTGCTGAGAGTTAATTGCATTAAAAACTTTCTAAAGTGGAACTTGAGTGACTACCTGCTTGGCAGACCTTAACCTACATTCTTCTTTATAGTATATGACTTGCAGGCGTGTTCACTAGTACTCTGTATAGGAGGATTAGTTAAGACACATGGTGTGGTATTCAGCAACTAGCATTTAAAGCATTTAGTCAGCACATTCAGTTATAAATAGATCTGTGAAACTGCAATTTAAACTGGATTAAAAATATATGGACAAAACCTAACAATGTCTGACTCCTTTGAGATACCAGCATGAGTCTTAATGCTCACTTTGCATGCTATATGCTATGAAATAGCAAAGAAGTAGCCAGTGTAAGCCAGTAATAGACACGGAAATTTTAGGGAATACCAAAGAAGTCTGTATTATTTCTCTCTAACCCTGTTAAAACTCTGCTGCTGATCCTGCTGCTAATGCGCCCACAAAAAAAAAATGTTGCTTTCACATCATCTGTTACTGTTGGCACTGCACATTTTCTAGGTCTTTGCATCTTAGTTGAAAAAAAAAATTCCAATTTCAGAAGTGGAAAGTATATGTACACTACAGGTGCTACACCTTTTTTTCTTCATGCTGAGCTGCAGGAACAAATCTAAGCTTTTCTAATGGTACAAGCCAATTTCCATACTTTTGAGACCCTGACTTTTGCACGCCTGCTGACTCCAGATTTTCTACTGGCTTCCCATGCCACACATTCCTTTGGCTATCCTTTGAATGAGTGAGCTATTCAGGAAGAAAGAATGCATTATTGCATTGAGCTATGCAACTGAAGGTGAAAAGAAGTGATCACAGTGACTGAGTAACAACAGCTCACAAAGTTTTCAGCTACTTGTTCACATCCTCACTTCTCAACTTTTACAAATGTGACAAAATATGTTGCTTTAGTCACACCTTTTTCTGAAACCCAATCTTTCAGTAACTAGATATCCACACATGCTTGCCCTTCCTTCATTTTGATTTAGTAACAACTCCTTCCTTTTAGTTCTGTCAAACTTCTTTCTTTCATTCCTTCCTCCTATCAGGACAAAATCTTCTGTGTAAAAGGAAGCACAAGAAGAGGGATGGTTTGAGAAGACAGGAACATATTGTAAACATGAAGTTTTCTTAGATTTTTTTTTTTTTCTCCAGAAGAAGCTTTATCAACTTCTTTCTCCAGAAAACATATCATCTTCTCTCTCTCCCTTATTCTCAGAGAGGCCTCTATCTCAACCACATCAACTTCTTGCAAGAGAACTTCTTCCCTTACTTTGCATCCTTACCACTTCAGAGAAACTCCTTTCACTTTCTCGTAACTTCTTCCCTACTTAGTGCAAACCAAATCCCCACATTGTTGCAAAACAAGCATTGTGTCTTCCTTGCCTCCAACTTTCAAGTAATTTCTTATCATCTTTAAAATAAACAGAAGGTGCTACTGCACTAAATGTGGTTTATTATGATTATGGTTTTCTTTTCTCTATCTCAGTGCTTCTCTAATGCAGCTAAAAAGCACCACTGTTATTTCTGGTGACTTGCATACAGGAATGATGGAATAAAATGCTGACTGCTATCAGAGAAGTGACATGGTACCTCTGCTGCACAAGCATCCAAAGGGGAGAGTGACAGCTAGTGGGAGCGGGTGAATAGAAGTAGGTGGATGCTGGTTGTTTCCACTAGACCCCTCTTTGAATACATGGAAGAAGAAACTGTTTTTGACAGACTAACCATCTGAAGATTCTGGATGCTCCAATGTCTGTCCCTTCTGAGGAAAATAAACATCTTAACAGGATAAAGAAAGGTTTAGTTAATATTGGAGGGAGGCTCTTTCTACTACCAGCTGTCTGTTCTTCAGGGCAGGCAAAGACACTGTGAGAGAGAGTACAAGGTGGTTGAATGAGTCACAGCAACCTAAACTTGGGATACATGCTGGGAGCTGTGCTACTTGTCATGACCAGACAGATACCAGTGTGACAGCCAGGCAGGACAGCACAGTACATGGGATCATGCTGTTCCAGGTTAGTCTGCCACAGGCTGGCTAACCCTCCAGTTGCTCACCCGATGGGCAGAACACAGTGAAAACAAAGCCAAAGAAAAGTTCAGATGATTCAGGTAAATTTATGAGTACTTATCTGAATTCCCTGTATAGTCCAAACTTTTGAAAGTTCACTCCTTATGAACTAGTTTGGGCATGGAAAAGTAGCAAAAGACATTCACTAGCCCATATATAAATAAAAAGTAGAACAACTTGTTTTAAAAGCTGACACCATAGAAGGATATCATTCTACATCCTCCTTTTGCAGAATCCCAACACAATTTTATTATTAAGAAGAGTATAATAAATTTAATGCAGAATTTAATGCATATTTTAAACTTGAGGTGGGGAGGGGGAGGAAAAAAAAAAAAATCACATACAAATCCAGAACATTTATGTTCTGTTTTAGCTCCACATGTAAATAATTAATCTTGTATTTTACCCACAGGAGTCATGGTGCCCAGTACCTCATAATGCTTTCCTTTGAAAAGCCACGTAAAACGTACTAGGCTTAACTCACCTCTTTCACATGATTGTAACCCATGATTAATCTCAGAGAAGCCACTTTCAATGAGGTAGTACAAAATAAAGGAGAATCAGTTTGACTTTTTTGCAATGGAGATTCAGGGGGCTCATCTTTTACTTAGCATACACGGACATGCAGTGATCACAGCTTAGGCAGGCAGACTGAAAGTAGTCTGAAGCCAGATAATTTGAGCCCTACTGACAATGTGTATGCTGGCCCAAAGCTCAAAGGCAAAATTAACTAAGAATTATTCAGCCCCTTAGGTAGGTCTTGCAGCTTTCATTGAATAGCTAGTGTGTTAACAGTATACCATTTAGCTAATTTAAAACTACTTAAGTAAGCTGCAGTGGATACCTCACCATACTGGCGGATGTGATCCATGAAACATACTGGACTTTTAATAAGCTTTATAGTTTGTAAAGGCGTTGTATACAAGATTTACAAAACAGAGTCATTTGGCCTATTGACCAAATTCTGATGTTCTTTTTCATGTCATGTATTCCAAGAGAGTTTTTAATAAAATAAATTTATTCAGCTTTTCATGTAATCACAGAGAAATGAACAGAACTGGCATCACAGTCTAATATATAGTGTCCCACCTGGCAAAAACTTTGATAAAGTACATCAAGGTGAAATGCGGTGGAGGGTCAGCTCTGTTCACAGCTCTCTAACCACGTCCCATGAAATAATGTAAGAAGACAAACGGAGATGCATACTGTAGCTTTATGGTCACAATAACGACAGTATCTCATGGAAGTCCCTGAGTGCTCTGCATGGTTGGAATGGGATTTCTTCTTGCAATATTTGCCATTAATATATGTTCAAGGAAAAATGCAGTTGCAAGAAAAGACATGCTTGAGACTGCAAAATACTTACTGGTGCCTAATTGCTGGAGAAATTATTCAGGAAAAATCCTCTTAAAATAGAAAACAATATTTTAAAGCTACTGAGGGCATTAGAATATGTGATTATTTGTTGAATCAGAAACAACTGGAAAAACAAAGTTAAAATGCCAAGGGATTGCTCTTATGTGCACCTGAGCTTTTATTTAAACAAAACTGTATTTGTTTCATATTTAATGTAGCTCTGATTTTGCTGATTCTTCTCCCCCTCATTTTCTGTCTCTCTTTCAGATTCCCACCTATTCATACAAACCTAAAATCTTTATTACTGAATAATGATCTTGCCTTAGTAACCCTCCCAAAAAAACCAAAAACCAACCAACCAAAACCAAAACAAAAAAAACCTGACTGAAAACAACAACCCAAATCCCCCCCCAACCTCTCCCTCTTTCTACTTAACTAAATAATTTAAAAAATAGAGTTTATTGTTGAATTGCTCATTACTTAAGGCTTCACTTGGAAAAAAATGAGAATTGAAAAAAAAAAAATCAAATTTTAAAATAGCTAGGCACATAAATAGCTAGGAACATTCCTTGGCAATAGAGAAAGGAAAGCTCAGATAAATCAGAATGATATGCAATACAATCTCTTAAATGCATTTTTTTCTTTCTGATTTTAAGAGACTAAGAATAAACATATGTAATTATACAAAGCCGATAATACCCAAGCTATAGTATTCACTACATGTACACCTGAAAGTAGAAGCCAAATATGAAAACCACACTACTGAAATTTTTTTTTTGTCTTCTTATTTTTCTGCAATAAAGCTGCCATATGACAAATTCAACAGAAAAAAAACAGTTTGAAGTCCTCTCAGGAGGACTAGTCTGATATGAGACAAATCATTCAAAACAACCCTTGTTAAGTATGTACTGCAAGCTGTCTTCATTTGTGTTGTACAAGTGATCCCAGGTGCCACTAAGATTTGATTTTATAGCACTTATTGGAATGAAAATAATTGTTGTTTCATGTATATAATGCATGGAAACATCCAGAAGAACTAAGTGACTGGAGGAATGGGATACCCCTCTCCCCTTAAATTAGCAACTCTTACACAGTAAAATTAATCATCCGAGGGTAATACATGTATTGGAAATTTATGGGTTCTTTGCATGTATAGTCTATGCTAACTTACAGATCTCTACTTCTCCTGTTACTGAAAAGCTAAGAATTACAAACACCGCATTGAGACAATTCCTGGTTAAAATTGTGGCTCATACTTATCAGGAAATGTTTTCTTCTTTCAAATCAGCTTGATATGATTTTTGTTTTGTCCTTGAAGTGAGGAATCAGGATGCAAATCAACATTAAACAAAGGGGCTTCTGAAGTGAACCTATTTCTCAGGGAAGTACCTTAGTCAGAGCTGCAATTCTCTGAGCTAGTTCAGCCTCCACTTCGGGCAAGGTTTCAGCCTTCCTCATCGTCTGCTGCAGTTTCTGCTCAGCCAGCTCCAGACGCTCTTGCAGCTGTCTGTTTTTGTCTTCCAACTGAAGGCCAAAGATAAATAAACAGATATAAAAACATAATCATAATTAAGATTTTCCTTTAATTTCTTAGGTATGAGGGAAGTGATCAAAAGTCACTACTTAGGCATAAATACTGCACGGTGTGGGAGAGCTTGTTAGAAAGGTATTAACTGAAGCATGGAAAGAAGTAGGCTGCCAGTCTTATGATCCTTGACTCTCAAATTACTCATCATATAAGAAGGTAGAGAAAAGGAGTTGTAAAATGGCACTAATGAAGATGAACAAAAAGCTCCTCTAATCAATGTGTTGTTTATGTAAGCAAAATAAAAAGTGTAGGTGACAATAAAATAAGAATTTTCTAAATGGAAATACTGAGCACATCTTATAGAATTTATGATCTAAAATGGGAAAAAAGTACAATTCCAAAAAGTTAGGATCTCCAGCAAAGTTTCTGAACAAATTGCCAGATGCAATTTTCTGAATAAATGTCACTCATATATTAGAAAAATGTTAAAACTAAGATTTCATTCATGAGCATAACTTGGTTACTATTTGCTTAAGGTTGGATTTATATTGTTCATTGTAAACATACAATTAAGTCTCATTTTACAGCAGTGAAATTGATTACTCTTTGAAAACCACTAAAGAGAAAGAGGAGGACTTTCAATAACTGCAATATTTTCTGGCCTACTGAGATGCACCACATGATTAAGAATTTTTTAATGGCTTGGTAAGTGCTTCCTGCTGTCCTGTTCATTCCAGATAATAGAAGACATGATGAAAAAGGAGTGTGCTTTTACATTCTTTTTTAATCTTTCAAAGGCATGTAAAGGTAGGCTTTTCACATCACAATGCTACAAATCAACTTTAAGTCTGCCCATGTATATTCTAAGCCTAGTTCTATTGATCACTGCTTTGAGTAGGTAAATCTCTGTAGCACAGCACGACTTATGTTGAAGCCATAAAAACTCAGATGCATGTACCTTACTTTTCCATTGTTGAGTGGTGGGGTTTTTTTTCCTAACAATTG
This sequence comes from Chloroceryle amazona, assembly GCA_027560015.1. Lineage (NCBI taxonomy): Eukaryota > Metazoa > Chordata > Aves > Coraciiformes > Cerylidae > Chloroceryle > Chloroceryle amazona. The sequence goes on along the minus strand of JANHFX010023172.1, from coordinate 17,622 downwards.
AAGATACCTCTCAAAATAGTCAAAGGGAGCTGGCAGAAGCTGGACAGTTTGAGTTCTGATGCTTTAACTTCCTGAAGTGGTAGTCATGTACATATATATACACACATACAGAGGGATGAATGCATGTGTGTGTAAATATATCTGCATACAATCATAGAAGCAGAGATTATAAGATCATACAGGTTTATTTCCCATCTATAATTTTATACTGTTTAAAGATATATGATAGGTTAAAAAAAAAAAAAAATATATAATTATAAACAGAAGGTTACCACGAGAGCTAA
>JANHFX010023171.1:46904-116378 GCA_027560015.1 Chloroceryle amazona | reverse complement strand
TCCCTCTCTGGAGATGTTCAAGACCTGCCTGGATGCATTCCTGTGTGACCTAGTGTAGGTGATCCTGCTCTGGCAGGTGGGATGGACTAGATGATCTTCTGAGATCCCTTACAGCCCTTAACATTCTATGATTCTACTAACTAAACACATTTAATCACTTCTGGGAAGGGATACCTATTTCCAGTAAATTTGCATAAAAGTCTCATTTTCCTTCTCTCGAAAAGGTGTTCAGCTAGAAGAGATTATTATTAGACAATAACTTTATTTTAAAGAAGTGAATAAGAGCAGGAGGGGGATTTGTTTACACAGACAGGACTGAGTCTGAAGAGAAAACCTTTCACCCTCAGATGCCCTTGGAAAGTGCCTTCAGAGAGGAAGGGTCACCCTGCCAGTAGAGAAAAGTTCACTCCTATTTCCTATCTGACCACTTCCCAGGGGTGCAAAATTTTCCTCAGTGCTGCCTGTTGCTTCAGGAATCCTGACTACAAGAGTATTACAGTATTACAATGCTAAGAAATGCCAGACATCAGGAGACAGCTTCTGCTCAGATGGACCTGATGAATTCCCCTCAAAATGCTCCAGTTCATCACTTTCCAGGTGCTTCTGGTTTTAATTAAAAGCCCAACAAGCAAGAGTGAGAGACACACTGGAACTGCTCATTGAAAATAAATAAATAAAGCATTTGGCAGCACTTCTACCTATTTTCTCCCCCACTAATACTCCATCTGTTTCTAACTGGTTGGTGCAGCTGCTCTGAGTATCAGCATCAGGACACCTCTGACACCTGAAATAACCTTAGCTATCATAATTTTTTCTGAACTGCCTTCCCCCCTTGGACTTAAGGACTTAGTCAATTCACACATACAGCACTGGAGTAGTCTTTTGACATCCCCATTTACCATAATTGTTAAAATCTAAAAAAGACAGTGGAGAGAAATAAAATAAATACTCTTTTACTGAAGCATTCAAATTATAAATTAATGTCAGGGTCTGCTTTTTTGGACATTCTAGGAAGGTCAAGCTAGAAACACTTCAGACTGTGAGGCAACCAGAGAACATGATACTATCACATTACATCATGGGATATTTTGACAGATGAAAACCTTGCGCAAGCTTTTCAGAAGCTAATACCATTAACAATGTTATTTACCTGGTCAGCAAGATTCCTAAAGTTTTGGCATTTGACAGGACTTTCCTCTAAGTCATTTTCTGTTTAGAAATTTTCATGACGCAAAATTGGAGAAGTTTAAAGGAAACTTCAGCAAGGATCAGCTGCAATAATACAGCTGATAAGGTATAATTAGTATCTCATTCATAGGTTATTACTCTAAATTATTAATTACACAGTAACATCCAAAGAATTACTTAATGAGACAAAACAAAGGAGTATGTAAATGGCAGTTTTGGCTATGTAGAAGGATGTGAGGGGACAGGTCATCTGGTGATGGAACAGATGGTGGAGCATCTTCATGGTGTAAGACTTGTCATTTGAGGTATATGGGCATGAACTGAGCAAAACTTGGGAAATATAGCATAAAAAGCTGCATTGGCTCTTGACTGACACAAGATACACCTAGATTACAAGGTGGGGCTGCATAAGATAAAATAATTCAGTTTCATGTGTTTCCATCAAGCTTATCTTCATGCTCTTGGACACAAATCACGAAGATCTAGAGTATTGGCTATGTGTATTTATGAAAACAGCAGTTATTGCAGTTTCTGCAATGATTTGAGGAATTCACAGAATCTTTGGCAAACTCTAGAAATATTAAGTTTTCAAGTAAGTTAAGGCATAAGGGTTAGGTATTTTTCCTCAAACCTTTACCTGTTCTCCCAACAAATCAGGAAGATGTGTCACAGCTTCACATAATCAGAGTAAATCCCTTATTTACATAGAAATTTGGCACCCCTTGGCACTTCTGGTACAGTTTGCAGTATAATTCTCTAGGTGACACACCTGTCAACTTGATTACTCCAGTTAAGGGACAGGACAAGATTCTTGGAAGCATATGACCTTTCTGATACTTAACTAAATTGAAAATTCAAAATGCTCTAAGATTCACTAGCTACTCATTCTAATCAATTAGTCCTCTGCCAAGCTGTTAACCACATGAAACATTCTGTGACCCAGAAGGAGAGCACGCACAGACACACCACAATGCTCTTATAATTTGAACAATTCCTATTCTGTGGTTTGGCCAGATACAGGAGCAGAAACTGACTGAAGTGGCTTTTTTGGGACACTGAGTCAGGATTCCTGGTTTTCTTCCCTGGATTGAGGACCATGTGACCAAAACCATATCACGGACATCACATTTTCCCCAGATTTTCAGCTAGGTTTATAAGCTGATATTGACCCATACTGGAAAGTTTAAGCTTTCAAAGATATTAAAGTTTTTCAGCTCTCATTGAAATCAGTGAAAGCTCAGGGTACTTTTAACTCAAAAATATTTATCTTTTCTACCTCACCTGGACTAGCCAAAAATAGTGTTCCTGAAATTCCTTCAATCTTTAAACATATATACATAAATACACTTGTGCCTTTATTCGATCACAGCCTCATTTGCCTCCTGAGCAAAAAAAAACCAGTAAAGTCCACCTTCCTCAGCTAACAACACAATGTGTCTGAGCTGATTGATATGACAGAATCAGTACAGAGATGAAAGACACTAGAAGCCATGCAAGAGTTTATCATTGATTTTCTTGCTTTCCCAGGAGCCAAGGGTCCATGGACAGCCCTGCTTCTTCTGACACCATGCAGACCTTGCTGTCTGGATCCAGTAAGAAGCTGCTGAAAGCTTCTCTGCAAAGTGAGAAAGCTGGTTTTATGCTGACACTGGATTAGTCCAAGATGAACCACTGAGCCCAGTGCAGCAGAGGTTAAAACCCTTACGTCTGCAACTGCAGATTAGTATTGGTAGAGTAGTATACACCAGAGAAAGGAACATGCAAGGGAAAAGGTGCACCCAGAGCTCTGTGCCTCCTGCAGAACTCTGCCTTCCCCACAGCCAAATACCAGAGTAGGTGACATTGCAGATACTGCCCAGGTGAGGGAACTGACTAGATGGAAATATGTCTTGTGTGCAGGTACAGCAGTAAAACTATCAACAATTAAGACATGTTAAAAAAAACATCATTAACTTGTAACTCAGGAGAAAAAAACATCTAGTGCGTGATCCCATCCAAGCCATCAGTGGTGTAACTTTATACGTAGTACATGGCTGCATTGGCTGGCCTGATAGCATCCTTTCCCCACTCCTGAAGACGAATGCAACCATGGATTTTTAGGTTGAATAGCTCTTGAGAGACTGAATGACATCTCTAACTGAGTCACTTTTACCATTCTTTTCGATCTTAGAGACTCGCATAACTCAGCTTACTTACCTGTGAGTAATGCAATCACTCCAAGCTCATGCTGGCAAATCCTTACTATCCTCTGTAGGTTAAAGAGAGCCTTGATCCACATGGTCAACATGTAGATTTACAGGATTATGGCAACCTAGTCTGATCTGCTTTATAAATTGAGTTCCTATAAGAAAAAGATATTCTCTACTTAAAGGAAGCGTTTTCATTGACTTAATGACTCTATAGGTCTGAATTTATGTATTTCAGCTCAGGGATCTATCATATATCACAGTGTCTATGTTTCTGAAGACACAAGCATGTCAAAACACAAGCAGACCCCTGCTGTAATACTGTATAGTGTTGGGATGTTAAGGACTCTTGAAAAAGAACAGAACCAGAGAGAAAATGAAATAGAAATGAAAAAGTAACACTTACTTCCATGTTCTGATGGCACAGTGATAGCTACCTCAAGGTGAGACCTCATTATTCTGATAAGAGTTAGGGCTGTGTGGCATTCTACCTTCTGATGGCATTCCTCTTCTCTCACTGGCATGTCAGGGTTACAGTCATAAACCATCTCCCATGTTTACTTTCCTTTCTTTGACTTGTTTCAAATCTTTTATACTTTTCTCTCCTCCCCTTTTTCTTCAGCTCCTTCAGCGTATCTTCAGAGGTACAAAGAAACAAACAAAACAAACAACTATCTGTGGGCAATGTGTGAATGTTTTAATTTTTGTCTCCCATCTGTTGTGTGCATGTCAAATGGAAACAGTTGCCGTATTTGCTCACAAGTGCATGGAAAACTGATGCATGCATTCCAGTAGATGCAGAGGTTGGAGTGAATAGTGTAACAGAAGGCCAGGGGATTTTAACAGTGACTGGTAGCTTAGGGCATATCTGTGACTGGTATCTAAACATACATGATGATCAACCAGGTCTCTCAAAAGAAGGGGATAGCTGCCAAAACAAAGGCATCCAGATTCCAGATTAGGTCCAAGATTCTTGGTCCACAGGCCAATCTAAATTTGGTCAATACTTGTCATGCCCCAGAAAACGGCATGGTGATTTGGAGAGGCTTTTTGGGGGGAGAAATAGAGTATATGTTAGGGATTTCTTTTTTCTCTCCCCATCAAAGAACAACTATAGAGACCCTGCAAGTACCATGAGGATGGTTCTGTATACATCAGTCTCATTCCCAGACCCGCCTAAACCAAAGAGCAGAAAGAACTGCCATCTACTTTTTCAAAGGCTGTTTTCTCTGACAACATCCTTGACTGGTTTGCTTTCTTGCACATCCAGATGTTTTGCTCTCATCCTCCCTTAAGGGATATATTAGCATTAGATAATGATTTAAAATTATTTCTCCTTCAAGGAGCTGATGTGAGAACCAGCATCCCCTAGGTGGATCCCTCTATACTAGAGAGTTGTAAAAGTTTAGAGCTGTAGTTTTTCCAGGGTTAATGTCAACTCTTATGTCTATCCCATCAAGCAACCTCAAAGAACACAGAGTGGAACACTACCTGTCATTCTCTGTTCTCCGATAATGGAAAGCCACCACTGCCTAAAAACATTCGGAATGAATTTCATTCTCATTTCCAGCTGGAGTTCTCAGCTCCTGGCAAAGTTATGATACTAGCCTTGGTGGGAGTACTTTTTTACCTGATATTCTGTTTTTAAAAATATACCTGCCTCATCTGATTAAAGTTTCTTCATTTTTCTTTACTGTTTTTATCCTAATGTTGGTATTCCAAAGAATTCCCTGTGTAGAGTTTCAAGCCATATATGTAGCCAATTCTCCTGTGTTATTTAACTTAGTGATCTGTTTTGAAAGATAAGGCCCTATCCTAAAGTAGTTATCAGGATACAAATTTTTATTTGTGCCTGATCTTTTTACTGATTTTATTCCCCTTTTGTGCAACTTTATAATTACAATAGCTTCATAATTCATACTAGTTATAATGGTTTAAAAATTCTGCATTCCTCAATTTTCTGATGAATTTGCAGAAAAGCCACCACTTATACCAATTGTAAAAGCCAAATACTAATGTTGTCACAAGGAAGTAAAACCAGAGCCTCTCAGAGAAGAATCATGTCCAGAGCTTATGTACCAGTCTACCCAAAACACAGCTGCATTGTATAAACGGCATCTATTCACATCCCTGGGAAACTCAGATCACAAATAGAACTGTCACAACAAACGAAAATCTACATCTGAATGACATATATCCCAGTGAAACAAACAATAACAATCATCATCACCATTATTATTAATAAGCATAGTTTGCAAAGAATTTGCCAGGCAGAGTCAAACATTTCTCTATTAGCCCACTCCTTTTGCAAATGGTCCTGATAAAATCCCCTTGACAATCCTAATGTGCATAAGACATTGATGGAAGATACTGAGTTATGAGCCTCTGCATGCTGAACCAGCTGTCTGGAAAATGTGTCTTGGGGACAGTAACAATTTGAAATGTGCTGGGAGATCCTTTATCCTAAATTGCCTGCCTGCAGGATCATTCCACACGTCATATAAGGACATAAAAGTGAAGTATGGGGATGGGCAGCAGAATGGCCGGTAGCTGAACCAAAGAGAGAACAGCATATCCTTTAGTCTGACGTCAGGGGTCAGCGTTAAGAAAATGGTAAGCTAGCACCTGTGGCCCAAATGCCTTTCTGATCAAGGGTAATAGAGGTGGATAGAGTAGACCTTTTCTTCATGGGAATGTGGAAGATTGTAAACTTCAGTTAGGACCATTTAGGGTAAAACAGGGCAGATATACATATTAAATTTAAATCAAGTACAAACCAGAGAAGGTAAATGCTATAGGAAACCACCATGTTTGGCATAAGGTATGGTTAGTGGTCAGGAAGCAGGAGAAAACAAGGAAATTCCATTTTGAAGATTAAGGTGGAAACAGTGTCAAAAAACAAGGGGTATGGGAATTCCTGTAAAAGTGAGGGAAATTAATTTGAAGGGCTTGAGCAAGACCAGCGCATGATCTTAAAAGCACGAAGCTGTGCAGGCATTTGGAGATAAGGACCAGGAGTAAAGTTGAGCAGGATATGGGAAACAAGATAAACTGGCACAGGGCAGGCATAAATATGACTACACTTTGAAATCTGGGCAAGGGTGAATCACTCAAGAGAGGGAATCTGGGCTAGAAAGCAGAAGGTGTATAGCAAAAGATATCATGTGACATTCCCCTCCCTATGGTCAGAAGCCAGCCCTGCTACTGTAGTAGGTGAGGGCATGGCTTCCCAGAAGACAAACTGCAGTAAAACCATTTGTGACCTTTTGATTGTCAAGACAGAGCAGTATGAAAATTAAGGCAATCAAATCCTGACTTTCCAAACTATTGAGCCTGCTAATACCATAGTGACACTCCAATGTGCAAATAAAAAAACAAGGTTTAGATAATCAGTGTTCAGCCGTTCTGTAATTTGATGAGATTGTGACCAGGAATATCTCCATTTCAAAAGGAATGTGTGCTTTGCTCATGCAAGCATGCAAACCTCAGATTTGTATCCCAAAACATTGTGAATGAAAATAAGAAGTCTACAGAATCAGAAAGGCTTCTTCTACCTAAGCTGTGAAAATTGCAGATGCTTCTTTTCTCCTAATATTGCATCAGAAACCAGACATGCAACTAAAGGGACAGAGAGTTAAATAAATAAATAAATCACACCAAATAAACACATCAATAAAACGCCTGAGCCTGCATTTAAATTCTCTGGAAGTCAGTGAATACTTCAGTCTGGGTCCCTGGTTTATGCACATCTCTACCTTTCAAAGGAATTGCTTGACTCAAGGAACTCCAATTGCAATGAATCTAGTAAACAACAATTTTTGGATTCTTTGAGCCCTACCTTTTAACATTTAAAATACTACTGTAAACTTATTTCAAGGCAGAAAAGGAGACGCTCTACAACTGATTCACAAACACTAACAATGACATTGTAAGAGTCAAAAAAACACTCTGGGGTGGTATGAAATCTGAACTTCTACTTGTAGCCAGAGAAAAACAACCTTCTCTCTGCTATCTCTTCTGTCAGCACCTTGCAACGTGATTGTTTTTGTCATTGAACCATATAAAACCTCAGAATCAAGGGAAGTGGAAATTTGATGGGTCAAACAGTCATCTGGATTTATACTTTGCTGCAGTGTATTGATTTCAACTAATATTTGATATTCTTTGCTTTTAAAACAAATGCTTTGGCAGTGTCTCATAATGACTTCTTGAAGCTCAATCTTTTCATGTTTGTCTTAGCTATAATAGTGAAAATCATTGTAAAGAAAGTGCATGGATATTCAGCAGTAAGATGGGAATAGTCTCAGTCACTGCTCATGACATATTATCTAACTCCTAAATGGTGATGTAATTTTTTTTAATTTCACACTTTTTGGCAATAGAAGGAAATCTATAGTCTGTTTCTTTTGAGCAGAAAGGGAAATTGGAAAGTGTGTTTGAGGAGGATTTTTTTTTTCATTTCCCAAAGTGTCCTTTCCTTGTGAAACTTTTTATTCAGAAAAGGAACTGAATGGTTTGGTAAAGAAGTTAAGAATGGCAAATATCTTTTATCTCCTACTTTTTGCATACAAGTAACCCTATGGCTTTTCAGGTAGTCAAAGCTCTCCCTTACAGGATGCATTCACCACCAGGCTCCTTTGCCCTTTGACAAGGACATCAGTGATGAGCTATTAACATGTCTGCAAGATGAAGGACTGGTAGTCAGAGGGTGAGTGTCAGAGGGTGTTAGGAACACAGAGCAGGTTGGCAACATGAACAACCTAAGCACCTCTGAAGAGACACAGAGAAACAATTCTGAATTTAAATATTTGAATTTCAGACAAAGATATTTAGATGAAATTTTAAGTGTTTACTTTTTGAAGCCAAAAGGATTTTATACATTCCAAGAAGAGAAAACACCAACTTTTTTTCTGACAAGATCTCATAATTACCTTTTGCTTGCTCAGGGAAAACTGAAACACAGACAAGGATAATGCTTGTGCCTACTGGCACATCCTGATTCACTGTCAGGGTAGAAAGAGAGCTTGTGAGCTTGACTGCCAGTGAAATGCTGCAATAAAAGCCCTAACGGAGATACAGTCTGAATAACATAAGGTGATTCATGGGGGTGTAACTTATTTCTCCTGCTGAACTGGAGTAAGATATACTGACATAAGCACTTTTACATTGGTAATAACTGTATTCATGCTATGCTTGTTTGCCAGTTTAATGATATCAACACAGTTAAAAAGCAAAACTTCCTAGTATTGACAAGACCTAATCCACATTATTTTCAACAGAAACTGGGAGGAAATAAAAAAAAAACAAACAAACCAAACCCCAAAACAAACAAACAAACAAAACCAACCAACCGAACAAAAAGCACCAAAAAAAAAATCAACTTATTTTGCTGAAAAAGCCCAGTAATTTATATGGATAAGCCACTTACTCCTTCTTCTCCATTTCCTGCATTGTTCTTACCTCTAAACAATAATTTCAAGTAAGGTTGCACTGACAATACTGAAGTTAAATCTAACATTACAAAATTCACCCAGAATTTGGGTTCAGTTTTAAAGGAAGTTATAATAATGCTGTTGTAAAGTGCTTGAAATCCATTCCATTAGTTCTTTTGTTTCTTAACATGATTGTGACTTTAAAATTGGGATAGTTTGGCACCAGTTTATACACACATGACATTAATTTTGCAAGTAGCATCATGACAATGGAGTTGTACAGTGCCACAAGATACTGGTCACCTCTACACAGGAGAGACAAGTTGGATCATCTTCAAAGCAGAGACATTGTTTCTGTTAACAACACTACTTTACCAAGGTAAAATTCCCCATGTGGCAGGGGACTCGTGAATCTTTTTTATGGTATCTAGTACATCACAACTTGTTACTGAGTTTGAGAATGAGGCTTTTTGAGGACCCATGAATGCTTCCATCAAGGGCAGGAGCTATCACAAGATAGCTTGGATTTGTATAGCAGATGTACCTGAACAAACTCAAGAAAGCAAGACTCAAGAAGACTGCAGTGCACAATGACTGCTTTGGGTCATAACCCATCTGTGTACATTGTCCTGATTTATTCTTATCCTTATGTAAATAGATGGCAAACTTTCTACTGTATCTTCACTCTGAATTAGACTGAAGATGTTCTATAGGCTCTGGCCTGAAGGTGTCATGCTTGAGGAAACCAGCTAGGGTTGGTTTTGAGGAGTTTGTTTGGTTTGTTGGGCTTTTGTTTGTTTGTTTTTACCTTCTTCAATAAATTTGATAAGCTCTCCCCAAGTCTAATGAGACAGAAACATTTTCTTTTCAATATAAAATCTATCATAGCTTTTCCTTGCTTTATCTTGAACTCTGCGTTTATAGATGGGCACAAAGATAGAAGGTTCCAGGCAAGATGAATTATTTCAGAATTATTGGAAGGGGCCCAAGGCAGAACAGGTCTATGTAGTGTCTTGAGCAGTCCAGGGCTCAGCAATACAGGATAATTCCCCACAGCATATATATTCTCATGTTTACCAGGCTTTTCAGAAGACAAAGTTTTTCTCTCGTTTGTATCAGGATAGCATTGAACCACTAGGATCCGATGTCATGAAATACAGAGGAGACACTGATTTGCAGTGGAACTTCAGTGCAAACTGGAGCATAGGAGATTCCAAAGAAATTTAAGGAAAAACTTTCTCATGGTGAGGGTGACAGACCAGTGGAACAGGCTGCTCAGAGGGGTTGTGAAGTCTCCTTCTCTGGAGACATTTGAAACCTGCCTGGACACATTCCTGTGTGACCTGCTCTAGGTGGTCCTGCTCCGTAGGGGGGTTGGACTAGATGATCTTTTGAGGTCCCTTCCAACCCTTAACATTCTGTGATTCTGTGAATAGCTGGCACAGTCTAAGTGATGAATGACAACCACAGTGTGGAGGTACAGTGCTACTAGCAGCATTATGCTCTAGAGAAAACCGTAATTCAAAATGCACAGTGTTTACTCTTGTGGAACCTAATGATCCCATGGCACTACTGTATAACCATGGTGCCTTGGACAACATCCCCCTTGCCAATAAAACAGCTTTTATACATCCCCAGCTGCGCATGAACCACTGTATAGTACACCAGAGCAGTTGCTTTTTCCTGCACAGTCCCTGAAGGATTCTGCTTTCTCCTACCATCCTTCAAAGCAAAAACAGTCTCAGGGAAGATGATAGAGGTACATTAGTGAAAAAACAGGTGTAAGCTGCAACAAAGTAAGCCCTCATCCTGTCCTCCCCTGGGATAGAACCTGCTGATTTGAAAAGGGCTTTGGGGAACCTTTTCTGCAAGAAGGACATGGTGTAAAAAAACTAATCTATATTTTTCTTTAATTTCTTCTATTGAATTCTCTACTTTTAAATGACAAGATCATTCTTCATGGAATGCATACTCCTTTATAACAACTTAAAATGGTAAAGACGTAATTAAAAAAATGCAAGACTTAAGAGACCCCTAATAGTTTAGGCTCAAACAGTTTAGGTTCAGAATCTGAAGTGGTGCATAAGGATAAAACAGCTTTTGTAGTGCTTACTAGCTCATGTAGATGAAGAACTACTGCTACCAGTTTCAAGATTCTCCTTTCACCAGCATTTGTTGCTCTCGAGTAAGATTTCTCAGCTAGATTTCCAATCCAAAATACTATACAGTGCCATATTCATTTGGCACATTTACTGGAGCACTAGAAATACGACCAGGTTGGTTAAAAGCAGCACAAATCAATCAGCTGATTTATCTGGCTTAACTGCCTTTGGATATTCGGCCCAACAAGTGCAAGCACAGTAGACAGCAAGGGGGAAAACAAAGCATCTGTTTAAATCAGGGAACCACCTTCCAGCTGAATGCTGCAGTAAAACCAAATAATTTATATTTCTAATGGCTCCCAGAAAGCCCTTCCCTCCTTTTGGTGGGTTGTATTTACTGGACTGTTATGTAGCTTAGGTTCAAAAACATTCCACAAAGGCTTGTCTTAGCTGATAAATGTCCTTGAGAGAAGCCAAATATCTTTCACTGAGTAATTTAAAATACATTATCAGGGTTATTCACTGCTAACACAGTGCTGTGAGCTCAGTTTATTTTCTTACATTCTCTGCAGCAATGAGCTTTTTGTGTGTCTTGGACACAGATTTTCCTCCACATAACTTTCTTTAGGAAATACCAAAATCCAGTTCACATCAGCCTCACTTTTTAAGATGTCCATCACATTGTAGATATGAGACACCTGAAATGGAAAAATACTTGGTACTGTCATCATGAATAGTGTGGTTTTTTTTTCAGTCTGGTTATCATATTACAGATGTGTGAACCTTGGCTGATGTTTGGAAACCCTTTCCAGACGGAAGTTGTAAAAAAAACAAACTTCTAAATTCGAGGCTTACCAACAGCCAGTCTTCCCTCCCTGGAAAACATTCATTCATTGTCATTGCAAGCAATCTACCCATCAAGTGATCTATAATAAACATCACGACTATCATTCCTGTTTCTACCACAGTAATCAAGGTCCCATTCTGCTATACATTGTGTAAAGGATGACACTAGCAGTGTCCCTATTGCCAGGCAAACGTTAATCTGCTCTCAAAACGAAATCCTCCTAGGAGTAGCACTGCTAGCTCAGCAGTCCACTCATCAGGCCTGTTCACTGAAGTCTGCCAGAAGCAGAGAGCATGGAGAAATCCAGCATCAAAGACTGTGATACTTAGGCAACCCTAGGCAGGCAGGACATGCAGGGCACAGGATGATATAAATCAGCTCTAGCCCTGTCCAATAGTTGGGGGTTTTAATTTTTTTTTTTTCATCCAAGAAATCCTAGGAACCACAATAATGAGCTGTAATAAAGATGGAAAGGCAGCTGACCCTCAATATAATTAATGCCAGCTCTCATGCTCATTCTTTCCTTGCAGTGCAGGTGTATTCAAAGTGCTTGCAACTAGCATCTGAGCAAAACAGACTAGAGAAGGATATTGCATATGTGCAAGACAGTGTTTTTTAAATCCACAATACTTGCCCTGTTGAAGAAATTCTCATATGATTCAAGTGGGACATTCAAAAGAAAGATAGGTTAAAAAAAAGCACAAGTGGTTTTCTCAGTAGTATAAATGCACCTGTGCTGGGATAATCCATGTGATAAAAGGTTTAATCACAGAGGCCAGGCATTCACAGTAGGATTTCAATTAAAGTGTGTGTTATTTATACCTCTTAATTCCTTGCCTCCAGTCCTATGCACTGATTACTTGATCATCGATGTAATAAAAGAAGATGCACATGAAAAGCAATATGGATGAGAACAAGCTAGTTACAAACTATGAGATTATTCATTGCATAGTGTGTCACAATAGCTTCCATTAACTCAAGGTCACTCCTCCCTTCTTAATCCAGACTATTCTCCTTCCTTTCTGTAACTGACAATTTACTAACACTTCATTTGTAAACACTGACAACCACATGGTGTTAAGACTCCACTCTGCCCAAGAAACATGTGTCTTGTGGCTATTGTTATTATTTGTATGAAGTTAGCACCTGGGGCCTGAAGCCACGAGGACCTTGCTGGTAACAATGGAAGTGAATGTGCTTCCTCCATTCCACCCTCAAGACACTAGGTGAGCTATCTGTGGTGTTTTTTGGTCAAAGAGGTTTCAGGCAAGAAGGAGAAATAGGAGATGATACATCAATGTTTCCTGTCTTCAAAGAGGATTTGAGTGGTTGCAGGATAAAGTAACACTGATTCTTAGAGGCCAGAGAGAATTATACTGTGGGTCCATATTCCCTGCTCCACTTAGATCCCGATATCCTCGTTTCAACACAGAACTGTCATCACGTTTAGTTATGGAGAAATTAAGCTAATCTCTGCTGAAAGCTGGGTACAATGCTGAGGCTACAATTTTAATTGAGGGACCCCTAAATTTTAACTCGGCCAAAAACCTCTACAAGTTATTATAAAATTTTATTTCAGGAAGTCTAAAATAAAATCTTCAGGGCTCTGAAAGGGATGAAAAATAGAGGAAGGGCTCAAAAACAGAAGAGAAAAAAAAAATAAATTGAACAGGCAGAGAATTCAAAACTTGTATCATGCCAAGATGCTTTCTGGTTTTTGAGCTGGAAGGGATCAAATCCCTAAACTTTCTCACATGACTTTAAAGGTTAAAAACTACTTTTTTTTTAATCTATATATATATTTCTTTTTAATGACAGATATGATTCTAGCATAGTTGGCTATCTTCTGGGGCAGGAAGAAGAGTAAGTAGTTTAATTTATAACAGTGGAAATACAGACCAGAATATTTTGGGGTTTGGATGGAAACAGGCTGATCAGGTAACACTAAAAATTAGAAGATTATGATCTAGTTCAGCCAATTTGCTCTTAGATCTGGCTGAAAGCTAGAGTAAGCATTGTTCAGGAATACAATACATATGTACAAAGCTGTGTGTATTAAAATTAGGAAACAGCAACAAGTTGACAATAAGCAGCTGATAATCACAGTTTTAGAAGCAGAAATTAAGACACTATTCTCAAGCTTTTGCTTTCCTGACATGACGCAACATGAGAAGTATCACGTTTAATCAGGTCAAGAGGCTGTCCAGAGAAACACAGCATTTTAAGCACATTTCCAATGATTTTTCAGCTAAAGCCATGTTTACATAACTGCAAAACCTGTTTGAGTATTCTTGAGGAAACATGGATTTAAATCCTGTCTCTCTCTGGTGGCTCCTGACTAGCTCTTTTACTATTGGTGAAATTGCTTTCATTCACACCTCAGAGAGGGAAACAAATGACCCTTGACCTTGAACTAAGTTCGTGCATCCCAGGAAGTAACACAGAGATTCACCATGTAAATACAATTTGGGATTTGCAATTAAAGCCCACTCTCACATGGGAGCAGAAGGACACATACTCCTGTCTGACAATTTGCTGAACAGACACACTTTGAATTTTCAGGTTCTGATTCTCCTTTGCTTACACCAGCAGTGCAAATTAATGTAAAAGGGCTATTGCCAAATCAACATGATAGAATTCTAAATTTTGATTTGAAGATTGCTAAATGATGAGAAGTAAAATACTGGAGAATTAAGAACTAATTCTCTGCAGAGAAATGGGCAAATATTTATTGACTTCTAACCCAAGCATACATATATATAGATATATATGGAATTACTGCTTGTTTGTTTTTTTCCTTGTGATTACAATATGCAAAATTATTTCATTATCTTAGGCACTTTCTCCTTCCCCAGCCCACCACCAAAATAATCCCAAAATCATGCAGTGAGAAACCCTCATGAAATTCTGAAAACTTCAGATAATGACAATTTAAAGAATCCCTCTTTGCCTGCATTTTATGAAAATTAGTAATATCTCACAGATAATTGTCTATTATCAGCCATTGCATTTTTTATTTAAAAAATAAATATAAGCATAGAAAATTCAGCTTTTATTTGTTTAATAATAAAATTCTCTGTTCTTGATGTCTATCTTCAAAATCATAAAATGATCAATTATGTTCTTTGCCCTTTAATACAGTATTTATGTATTTTTGGCACAAATCTCCACTGAGGTGTCTTTAGCTAAAACAATAGGAGGGGACCACAAGAAGAATGCAACCTTTTTTTTCCATTTTCCATCCATACTTTGCCCCCAAGTAATGAAAGTGAGAATCCAAGATTTAACATAAAGGGTATCCCTAAAATTCAGGGAGTAATACAACCATCTTCATTCACAGAAGGAGCCTAGGATTTTTAAACACCTTGCAGCAAGAATCAGCAGGGAAGTCCCTTGCTCTAGTTGCTTTCCAAGCCAACTCATCACAACTGGTAGACTGTTCTAATAAGAGCCCCTTCTGTTGCCAGCTCTTGGGAAGGCAGCACTAACAATCGTCATAGTATAGCTGCAATGGGACTCCAGGCTAGTTTTGTTCACTGCATAAACAAGTGGGTGTTGCTGTTTCCCCTTGCTTTTCTTGCAGCATCACCCCATATACAACTGTAGTTTCAGCCTCCAGTATGACTGTTTTCCACAGTCCATCCACCTTCTTCTGAGTTAGTATCATGGTCTTTGATGGAAATTTCTACATGGGATTTGTTGCACTTATAGCCTATAGCAAAATATCATATTTTGGCTCTTGACAATGGATATTGACTATCAGCATATTCCTTTTGGTCTCATGATCCATGTTAGGACATCAGAATACAATACTATGAAAATGAAAGCTCAAGAACCTTCTACCCAGGTTCTAGACTTCTGCCTGTGACAACCCACCACGGACATTAATTCCTAATATGCCTGTCTGTGTTCTTATTGAGGTTTCTGTTGACCACAGACCTTGAAAACTCAAGTCAACAGATGCTTCTCAAAATTAAATCTACAAGCCTTTGGAGATTCTCCACACTGTCTCTACCAACAGCATATTTTAACAAACTGGCTACCAGCACATTAATCCCATATCTGTTTCCAGAACCAAAGCCAAAAAGAGATACTTCAGGGAGCTTCAGGCTTCTTAGATTAACTTTTACAATGACGTTGGCAATAGCAGACAATTGTCATTTTGAGCAGAACAAGCAAGAGAGCAGTATTCTTGGCTGACGTATGCCTTAGTCTACATACCTGACAACCACAGTGATAAATAGGGAGAAGAGGGCAACAAAGCTTTGGTCATAAGACTTTGCCCCTTGTTTTCTTTTTATTTGTCTTCAAGGATACTGTTGCAAAAGGACTGGAATAAACACTTGCCTGTCAGAAAAATGTAATACTGCATCCCAAAGGGACTCACAGATGCCTATGGAGCTACTATATTGTTGCAGATATAGAAGATAATTATATTTTCATTATGAGAAGAATATCTAGAGCAATATCAAGATGTTTGCAGAATATTATCAGTTTACATTTTAATTTAGATGGATGCCCAACATTGTTCATTATTATGAATGCAATGCACAAGATTCATGCTGATTTTTTCCATACTAAAGTGGCAGCAGCATGTCATTTCTGATGAACTTCATCTTTAATAAATGTAGAATACAGCATCTCAGTGAGACAGATAAAAAAGCCGTCTCAAGCTTTTGCAGTTGCAGGTGGTCCAGTACTTGCTTATTTCAGAGAGCACATCTTTATCAGGATAGATGTCTGGTAGCTGGGAGTCTTGCATCAGCTTAGCCATACTGTCCAGTAATTTCCCTGAATTTATTACGTCAAGTAAGGTGATATGCTAAAACTACTTTGCCTAGGAGCAGCGATGGTCTAAATGGATTTCCCTCTCTGCCTCTGACTTTCAGGAGCACACAGGTACAGAGAATTTTAATTTTGGCTTCTTTGTATCACACTCCTCGTGTTTTACTCTGAGCTGGTTTCCAGGAAGATTACAACATGAGGAGTGTTTCCCAAGGGTACTAGGTCTTCCTTTCTCTTCTCACCCACTAAAACCCAGCTGATCATTGTATTTTTCCTCCCTATTCTGCCCATTTCTAACATACTTATGGACTATGCTTTTACCAGGGGGAAAGAGGAATTAAATCCATTCTTACTTGAATTATATTTTCCTGTCCTGGCATCATGCCGAATTTAACCCTCTACTCAGACTCTTTTTTTTCTCCTAATGAAATTCCTGATTTTTATATAATTAAAGCTGATGAGAGAAATAGCTGAGGTAAAAAAAAAATAACATTTCTTCACCCTGTTATTTTTGCATATACAGACCCATCCCTTCCCACCACCCCTCAAAAAGAAACCAAACCACACCACCAAACCAAACACTAACCAAACCTAAAACCCACTCATTTCTCCTTATTAAAAAAAATGAGCTCATTACCAACTATGCCAGCCTAAGGAAACACTTGAGGTAAGGGGATGGCACATGCACCATATGGTGAATGTCTCATTGTGGCAGTTTCCAAGCGTACTGTACAGATTGTACAATTGTCTTTATAGAGCTTAGCCAGAGGAGTGCATTTCTTTTTATTTAACAGCAAATGCAATTGCTGCCTAGAAGAAACTGCTTCTTTGGCTTTGGAAACTAGAAACATTCCTGAAATCATTATGAGGTGAGATGAAAACAGGATTAAAGGAAAGTAAGTGGCACACACTACCAGGAGCAATTTCCAATAAAATTTGGACCAAATGCCCTGGGATGGAGGAGATGGCTGGGGACAGAAATCATGTTCTCTCTTTTTAAAGTCTGCATTAAATGTTGATTTAGAGATTTCTCTGAGTAGAAGCTGGTTAAATCTGGTTGGATCTATAAAGGCAGAACAGTGGGCTAGATCTGAATGTCAGAAAGAAAAGTCCATGGATTTATGGATTTTTTGAAAAACAGCTATGAGAGAATAGTCCTTTGTAAATACAGACTTTGTTGCTCACTGACCAGCATTCAGTTAATCACCCGAGAAGGGGAGAGAAATACAATCGTCCCTGTTTCGCTAGGATGTTTCTGCATTGCACAATTACAGCAAGGTGTTTGGCACCTCTCCTAAACAACTGGAGTCCTTCAACAGAGGTCAAGAGTACATGCTTCTTAATTTAGGGTTAGCTGATCTACTATCATGTTTCTCTATGAAAAAAAAAAATATAGTTCATGCTGGACTAAAACCTCCAGAATTTCCTTCCAGGTACCAAATACCCCCAGCCACCAATATCTTCTATTACCACTGATAACTGCTCTAATTACCCCCAAAACAGGTTTCCTCTTCCTGAGAGTTCAAAAAAAAGAACCCAACCAAATATGACATTGATCTCCTTTACAGATTGACCAAACCACCAGATCTTTATCAAGTAATCTAACAGTCATTCTAAAAGACTTCTGCTAGTAACAGACAACTTGATATCCTCATGAAATATGTAGTGGTTAAGAGCTGAATGCTCAAACTGAGATGCAAACAGGTGCCCTCACCCTCCTCCCTGAAGTAGCCAAAGATTTGTTTTTATTTTTTTTCTACTGATGATTTTTATTTCACCACTTCAAAAAAACAACCATAAACTGTAGTGGAGGGCTGGATCTTGGATCATAGAGATAAAAAGACAGATGAGACCATGTTTCCAACAAGTGAGAATAAAGTGCCTTAATAAGAGATTAAGCAGTTATTAAGGCTCTTTCACTTGGACAAAATACCCCGGGTTAAAACTTTATAAAAAGCAAGAATTTAATAGTTCTTAAGAAGCCAGCACATGCTCTGTTTTCGTGTTAAATTTGGAATGATCAGAATTTTCTGAATTCAAGTCTCAGATACATTATTTTTCTCCTATTTTTAATATATTCCTGCTCTGACCTTTCTCCCTCCCTCCACAGTCTGATTACTTTTAGTTTACAAAGATATTTACATAATGTTTTTAACTAGATAATAGTCATCTGAGCAAACAGGAAGTAGGAAGGTTATTAAATGATAAAACTCCAATTTCTGTAACTTTCAATTACTGAAACAAGATTATGTGAATGCCACAGGGAAAATACAATACAACATTTGGGAAATACTTTGTAGAACATTTGAGCATTTTTGGGAAATACATCAAGTTTCTCTGGTTATTCCAGGGCCCTGACAAGCTTCTTTTATCTTAGAAACTTCATCAGACACCGAGTCTACTTCAGAGGACACCTCCCCTGGAAACACAAGGCAGATCTCATAGGATACTTCAGGTTTAGATGAAGTTCTAATATTAGAAAAACAGTGATAACGAGACATGGCAAATCAGTTACAGAAGAAGATTTAGTTTCAGGAATTTTTGACCTGATGCAAAGCATAAAAGGTGGCTACCAAAACAGGGAAATTTGCAGTGGTACTGCAGTGTAGGCAAGATGTGCATTACAGTTCCTGCGAGGATGGGGAGAAGACAACAGTTGAGATTGTGAATCAGACTGGAGTACATTAAGCCTGTATTCAGACATAACTATCATCCAGAGACCAAGAGAAGTACTAGGAATATAATAGTGAAAGAGAGGAGGGGTTACTGTCAGACCAGTCTGCATACCCCATCCATTCATGTTGGGCATCTTAGTGCTTTTTCCACCACACTCACATATTCCAGAAAGCCCCTTGACAGGAGAAACCAAATCAAATTAAACCCTCTTCAATTTATACATTAAGTCCACTAACCTCCCTCACTGAAAGTAATGATAGTTTATGATGTCAGAATCTCTGCAACATTCCCTTCCAGTAGGCAACTCTGGAGGGAATTTTTGAAGTTGATCTGAAATGTGGGGGGAGCTTGGTGGAAGCTGCTTCCTTTTTCCTATTGGTATGTCAACTGTTTTTCCTGTCAGAGGGGTTGTTCTCATTTGACATGAGAAATCCACAGAGCTCTTTTGATAATACTTTCCCCAAAAACTTCCATATGCAAATTAACCCCTTGAAGCTTCTCCAACTTCTGGTCCTCAGAGTACCATCACCACCATCCCACGGAAGTGCTGCAGCTCCCACTCCAGAGGACTCCTTGGAGAATTTCAGTACTTCAGAACCACATGTTGGTCAGGAAGATAAGCCCACAGACACATGCAGGAACATTTCTCCGACAACCCATTCCCACAGCAGTGGCCAAGGTATACCATCTCCTAACACCAGTTGCCCCATGCACACATGGGCAGAGTCTCAAGGAATTTGTCTTACCTAGAGTGGCAAGAGCCCCTCTGATGAAGCTAATTTGCACCAAAAGTCTATTAATAGATTCCTACACTAAAAAGCAAAGTACTTCTGTTGATTAACCAGACACCCTCCTGTCTTTGAAATAAAGCCTCAGAAACCATAGTCTGAAAACAGTTACTGTTAGTAAGGGCAGATAGATAAATAACACAGTAAGTGTCCTGATTAAACTCCAAGTGGCCACATCAACATTGCTGGTTTATATTTTTATTCACTTGAGATTAAAAAAAAAAAAAGAAATAAAAAAAGGGAGAATTAAGTATTAATGCAGCTAGGTATCTACTTGTGCTCACACTTGAATGTAATCTCTCTTCAGAGGAGTGGTACCTGCCACCACCAGGCAGGATAACTCAACAAAGAACACCTCAATTTAAAAAAAAAATATATTGAAGAGGCACAGCTTCAATCTGTTCTGTCTTATGAACGGACCTTTATATAATGCGGGCATCAGTGACTCCTCCATTAAGGGGGTGGGTGGGGTGGGTGAGGCAAAAACCAAAACCAAACAAACCAACCACAAAAAAACCCACAAAACAAAACAAAACAACAAACAAACAAACAAAACAAACACACAAAGAAACCCCCCCACACACACACAAAAACAACAACAAAGAAAAAGGCAGCCTTCATGGTTATGTCAAGGTGATGAACACAGAATCTTTCCTTCTGATATTTTTTGTAGAGTAAAAAAACCCACAGATGTCCTTTCATTAGTTTGCATTTATTGGGTGTCTGGACTGACACTGTAAGAGGCTGATACTCTCTTCACAACCCCCGGGATCACGACAGAATAAACTCCCTGCAGCTGCAAGGCACCACACTGACAAATGACCCATTCCTGGATTCAGAAAACAAAAGTCACTTCAATGGCAAGAATTGCCAGGGAGCTTAGGTACTTGATGATAAATATTACAGCACTGCTGCATACAACAGCTGTGGATCATAAAAAGGAATAGGACTCAACATGAAAGAAATTCCTTACAGTCCCAGGTCCTTGTGAAACCTAGTAATGTTCACACACAGAGCACTGTATGCTTATTGGCTTCTCTGGACTGAACTTGCTGCATCTGTGACCAGTCCTTGATATCCTGCTGCTCTGCATTTCCAGGTTTCTTTTGTGACAGCTTCTTGTTTCCTATTATTTCAGGGGCTCCATTATGTCTCCTTATCCCATGTCAACATTCCTAAATGTTTCCCTTACTAGTCTTTGTTATTTCTCTCTTTCCCTCCCATCATTTTATCTGCCCTGGAATTAATCATTTGACATGTAAAGATGAAGAGGGACAAGAGCTGAGATCACAGAATTACAGAAGAGTTGAGGTTGGAAGGAACTTGTGAAGGTCTTCTTACCCAGGGTGGCAGGGCCACCTAAAGTCAGTTGCCCAGGATCACGTCCAGATGACTTTTGAACATCTTGAACTATGGAGATACTACAGCCTCTCTTGACAACCTGTTCATATGCTTGGTTGCCCGTCACAGTGCAAAAGTGTTTACAGATATTCAGATGGAGTCTCCTGTGTTTCCATTTGTGCCTGTTACGTCTTGTTCTGTCCCCAGGCACCACAAAAAGAGCCCACCATTGCCGAGAAGAAGATAGAAGTAGGTATCTTTGACTTGTTGTTTACTGGACAAACAATTTATAGTATGATTCATGTTGAGATTATACTAAATAGATGTATGGGAATGGGATATTGTTCTCAGTTCCTTTCAATTTTCTTGTCTTCTCAAAGTCAGGAGAGTTCTAGCAACTGATGCCTGGTACAGTACTTAGCAGGATGAGAGTATTCATGAGTTTTCTTGTTTAATAAAAAGAAAAAATATGTGCAATTGTAAATAGGACCCTTGTAACTAAAAGTATGGTATTGTTTGTGGGTTACTGACTTGAATTCAGGAATGAAATCTGAGCTAGTAAAATTATTGCTCCAGTCCACTCACACCCCCATAGGAAAACTAACACCAATAATGTTCATGATCACCACTACATTGGACGAAGGAGCTGCATGTACATCTATGTATGTACATACATAACAGCAGTAACTGTGGAAGTGAAGCATGCTATCTCATGCTCTTGGGACTTGATTCTCTGTAATTCACTCAGTATGTCTTGTCAACAATTGAAAAAGGAATAATATTCCACACAAATCACAGGAACTTTAAAAATGAGAAGTTAATAAATAAATGTTGGGCACTGGAATTCCTATCAAAGGAACACCCTAAAGAGACACAATTAATGTTAGGTGTCACACAGTTCACCCAGCACCCAGCCCTGGCACCCAGGGTTCAGTCTGCATGTGCCTGGCAAGGAGCCAGGCTGGCCTCACAGCTGGTTAGCTCAGCAGCTGTGGACGTGCATTGCCTGTGTGCTTATGTGAGGAAAGGGACTGATGAGGATCCATGCCACTTTCTTTAGCAACAGACAGAACTGACAACACAATCACGTGACGATTGCAGCTCTCTGCTGACCGCCTCAGCATTAAACGCTGAAAGCTGGCCAGGCTTTTCCTGAAGTTCCCATGAGATTGCCCCTTCCTATAGTCAGTCCAGTGCTGCTTGGACACTGTGAAACAGCTGCTCTGCTCCAGGCTGAAGGGGCTACCTCACTGTTCCAAAATCCATCTGTGCAGTGCTTTGGGTTCTGCCTGCTGTCATCACTCCCTTGATGCTGCTCAGGCACACTGTGCTCCTGCAGAGGGGGACTCATATCACAAAGTCACCTGTGCTTATTTCTGCACTCACTTTTAACACAGAGTTAAGTCCTCCCTAAGTTCATGAAGTATGTGCAAAGTACATGTCTTCCCCACACACTGCAGAGCTTCTTCTATGATGCCATTCAGAGAGGGTACAGAGAGAAGAAAGGTGAGGTAGAGAAGGCTAAAGGCACTGTCAGTCCCTAGATGTTAAAGAAACATAGAAATATGAATGTTTTGACAGGGGCTTGGTGCTACATGAGGAAAAAAAAAAACAACAACAAAACCAAAACAAACACAACTCTATCTTCTGTAAGTGGATGGGGGAAAGCAAATTATTTGCCCCAGTGCACCTATAAATAACTCTCAGAAACTGCATAGCTATGCAATTAGGGTAGAGGAATCCAGATGTACAGTGACAGATGAGGCCACCTCAAGGCTTTTGAGAAATGCAGGGAGAATTTTGCTTCCCCAAGGATGAGAAGTTAAGCCTCCAACAGGGATACATAACTCCAGCTATGGAAAGAAACAAGATAAAGATAAGGACAGAAACAGAGGAGAGATTTAGAGGGTTGAATTTGCTGTTTTCCACAGAGAAGGATGGTGGCTGTCTTTCTGCAGCAGCAACTACTGCCTCTTTTCCATAAGTCCTCTCTCAGGCTCAGCTTTACGGGCTCCTAAACACAGGCAAAACAGCACACAGAATCACAAGCTGCTTTGCTGGCCCCCAGTTGTCTGCTTTGCTGCCAGGGGCTCACTTTGCCTGTGCTGAAAGCCAGCCTTGAGAATTCTGCTGGCTAACACAGCAAAACAGCAAAACACAGAGCAAAAAAAAAATACAGCACACGAGCATAAACAGATGCCACATTTCTAAGCAAAGGAACGATGTCTAGAAACCTTGTATGTGAAAAACTTGTATGTGAAAATCAGGTTTGTGACCTTCTGAGGAACCTGAACATTCCTAAGTCTATGGGACCCAATGAGATGCATCCCAGCATTCTCAGTGAGCTGGCAAATGTAGTCACAAAGCCACTCTCAATACTATTTGAGAAGTCATAGCAGTCAGGTGAAGTCCCTAGTGATTGGAAGAAGGGACTTGTTACACCTATCTTTAAAAAGGGTAGAAAGGAGGACGCTGGGAACTACCCACCTGTCACACTCACCTCTGTGCCTGGGAAGGTCATGGAGCAGATTCTCCTAGAAGGCCTGATAAGGCACATGGAGGACAGTGATGTGATCAAGGACAGCCAGCATGGCTTCACTAAGGGGAAATCCTGCCTGACAAACCTAGTGGCTTTCTATGGCAGAGTGACTGCATCAGTGTACAAAGGACAACCTATGGATGTGATCTATCTGGACTTCTACAAGGCCTTTGGATGTGTCACCCCACAACATCCTACTGGCCAAGTAGGAGAGATATGGATTTGATGGGTGGATCATTCAGTGGATGAGGAATTGGCTGGATAGCTGCATCCAGAAGGTAGTGGTCAATGGCTCAAAGTCCAGATGGAGATCAGTGACAAGGGGTGTCCCTCAGGGGTCCATACTGGGGCCTGTCTTGTTTACCACTTTTATCAACAACATAGACAGCAGGATTGAATGCACCATCGGCTGTTTTGCAGATGACACCAAGCTGAGTGATGCTGTTGATACACCAGAGGGATGGGATGTCATCCAGAAGGACGTAGAAAAATTGGAGAGGTGGGCCCAGGTGAACCTCATAAGGTTCAACAAGAGCAAGGAACAATCCCCACTGTCAACACAAGCCTAGGGAAGAGGCAATAGAGAGCAATTCTGCAGAAAAGGACTTGGGGGTGTTGATAAAAGAGAAGCTGGACATGAGCAGACAGCATATGCATCCTGTGCTGCATCATAAGAAGTGTGGCCAGCAGATTGAGGGAGGTGATTCTGCCACTCTACTCTGCTCTGGTCAGACCTCACCTGGAATACTGCGGCCAGCTCTAGAACCCTCAGTACAGGAAGGACACAGACCTGATGGAGCAGGTCCAGAGGAGGCCACAAGGATGATCGGGGGGCTGGAGCACCTCTCCTGTGAGGACAGGCAAAGGGAGCTGGGATTGTTCAGCCTGGAGAAGAGAAGGCTCAGGGAAGACCTAATAGCCACCTGCCAGTACCTAAGGGAGCTTATAAAAAGACTTGAAAGGGCCTGTTTACAAAGGCCTGTAGTGAAAGGACAAGGGGCAATGGTTTTAAATTAGAAAAGAGTGGATTTAGATTGGATGTAAGGAAGAAGCTCTTTACCACAAGAGTGGTGAAGCATTGGAACAGGTTGCCCAGGGTAGAGAACCCATCCCTGGAGACATTCGAGGTGAGACTTGATGAGGCTCTGAGCAATGTGCTCTAGTTGAAGATGGCCCTGCTCTCAGCAGGAGGGTTCAACTAGATGACCTCTAGAGTTCCATTCCAACCCAGATATTTCCATATATCTATGAGCCTGGGGCTGTTCTCAGTTCTTTACAAAGAAACCTAGTTTCTCAGTAAGCAGCTGGCAGCAACAAGTAGCAGCGACCCATTAATGACAGGAGGCTGTCACTCAACCATTGTAAGCCCTCACACTACTTGTCCCTAGGAGAACACTAGGACCATGGACCTCCTGTCTTTCTAAGATGATGCCTGTAGAAACCACACATTCACAAAGGCCAGAAAGCAATGTTATGCTTTAGTCAAGTAATAAAAAAATATGCTAACTCTAGTTGCAACGTTCTTGTTTGTAAGCACATTCCTACAGACAGGTAGTTCACATTTCAATGTACCAACATATTCAATAGCTTCATTGAGCTCAGCCAGAAATGACAGATATTGAAGGCAAAATAAGACCATTAAAAAGAAGCACATGCATCTGTCAAATAACAATAAAAGACCTAGTTCCTGGAAGTTTGTGCAGCATTTGCTTTAGTTGATAGTAAAATGGTTCTTCAAGACAAGAACAGAGCAAGATACAATTATATTTTCTAAGATTTCCTCCTTCTTCTTTCCCCCCACCCCTTCCCCTGTAGAGACTCTAGGCAGCCAAAATTAATTACCCTCAATATGACACCTTAATTTCCACAAAACCTTGACATCTTCCAGTTAATTAGAGTAAGTTGTGTGCTTTGTAGCATTTAATAAATAAATAAATAAATTCTAGACCATTTCTTCTCATCAGGGAGGAGAGGTGAGCCAAGGATTTCATAATGTCTACTAATTGGCTAAGCAAGACCAAAGAAGCCTTGAAAATGTTTCCAATATTAAGGACACAAGAAGAAGGTTTAAAAATTAATCCATACCACTCATGGTGAACAAAAGTTTATGTCACAAGAATTCTTGTTTGTTCCAAGTAGTACTTGGACAAAGTACTTGGACAAAGTACAACAACAGAAAGCCACATTGTTATGGTTATGACTCCCAATTTTTTTTTTTCCTTATCTAAGGAGGACATATTATTTCAGATCTTATCTACAGTGTTCTTCTACAAGTGAACTTCAGATTCCAGATCTGTGAAATGCAAAGCTTCTGATAGTATTAGTATCATTTTTAGTTACTGAAAGAAAAGATTAAGTTTTGTTATAGGGGCATGGAACTTACCATCATATGTATAGGTATGTGATTACATACCTACAGTTGAGTAGATAATAGGTTTGGTATTTTAATTTTCCTTCTGTTAATTATTTCTCTCCCCTCAAAGTACTTCTGGTCTGGAATGAGATTTTTCAATATGGAAGAGATTTTGGGGTGGAGTGATTTCACAAAAAGGGAAAAAAAGGAAAGAAAAAAAAAAAGAGGGAGAAAAAGGAGGTGGAGAACATAGTCCTTAATATTTCATTAAACCAAACATGATTTTTTTTTTCATAATTTCTGGCTTCATTTTCATCTCTTTCATTCACCTCTTTGCTAATATCTCGTTAAAGTGACAGGTGCCACTTAAAACAAAAAGTACTGAAACTTTCTTTAATATCACATATGGGACATCTTTCAGCTGCCTACACCATCCAGATGAGTTACATTTCCTCTCAATAGCTGGGTCTAAAGAGGAACTAGCTGGAAAGGCTGTTTGTTTCTTTTGGGAGACAAAACAAAAAAAACCCCAAACCAACCAACCAAAAAAAAACCCAACAAAACAAACAAGCAAACAAAAATAAAGGAAATAAAAAACAAACACAAAAAAAACCCCACAACAGAGCAGCAGATATCTACACTTACTCTGTTCAAAACGACAGAGAGGGAAGAAAACCACACTCCTTTGGTTACTCGCTAGTTCAGACTGTAATTTATCAAAGGCAGGAGACCTGGTCTTTGCTCCTCCTAACTCAGACATGGTACTAGAAAAATACTTCTAAGTAGTTGTGCTCACTCACATGTTCTCTTTGTCCTGGACATCTACCTGTTCTTATTGATGCACATGCAGCAGAAGCAATCAAGAGCAAATTTCAGAGCATCCAGGAGATTGCAGCATCTAGCAAAAAGTTGGGAAACAGGAGTCCATATTCCTGGGCTGCAATGAGAGGAACAGGGGTTCGAATATGGGCTGTCACATCTCAACCACACAAGCCAGTCTGGTTATCCCACATTTGCTTGTGGAAGCAACAGGAAGAGGTCTGAAACCACACACTTGCTCTGCAGGGTAAAACAGTTTCTGTCCCACTAATAAGACTACTGCCTTTTGCCCTGGCCCTTGACTCTGAGGGACTTCTTGAAAATAAATACTGTTTCTTCTTTCTGACAGAATGCAATCTTTGACATCAAAGGATAGAGGTTTATCTAGCAGAAATGTCCTCTGTACTCACTGTAATCAATGTTCACAACCTCAAGGAAACCCATATATCAGAAACACCTCAGAAAACACTTGTCACCTCCTTGCCTTCTGAACGTGAGATGAAGGGACAATGTATGTTTTAGTTCAAATTATCTGCTCTGGTGAGATTTGGGAATTGCTGTCAGCAAGTAGGACAACTGCTGGGACTCTGAAAAGGGAACACTTATTTAACCATTGTTGTGCCATAATTGAAGGCTTTGGTTTACTTGAGTAAGATTTAAGAGAAGAGTCGGGACATTTTATCTGTCCTCTGAGCCTGTACCCCTCTTCTTGTTCCTTTGGGAAACAAAACCAATCTGTTGCATGATTTACCAAGTTAAAAAATACAATGCATCATTAGCAAATTAAGAGAGAATGAATTACCTTCCTCAATGCAGAAACTGGTGAAACAATTTATATTCTAGTCGTTCAGTATTAAAACTCCCAGAACAGTGCTACATGTATGTTAAGCAAAGGTATTTTGTACTTATAGTAACACCTTCTCAATCCCACTGCTAATGGTAAAGTGTAATCCATTGAGAAGAATCATTTTATCCTAGAGAGTGTTTATTATTTAAAATGGTCATAGCTGTGAACAGCACATTAAGTAGTTTTAGAAAAATATTTTTACTGAATAAACATTTTAGATATAGACATTCTAACCTGAAATGCCTCCACTGCACTCCTTCATTTCTAAAAAAAAGTACAGTTCAGTTTTACCACCATTCGAATCGAAGTCTTTGTTTATAGGTAAGTCTTGTAAAAGAATGGCATATAGCACTATTGTAATACGACTGACTTTTTTTCCTGGTCCTCATCACAGAATGTGAATCCAGGTGACAAAGGCAGAAGCAGAATTCAACTGTCTTTGTCTCAGGCATTTTTTGGCTACAAATAATGAAACTCCAAACACTGTATGAAATCTTTTGTGGTACATCATACAGAACTCAAATTCCATCTCAGTCACAAGAATAGAACAGGCAACATCTCTTCTGTCTGTCTTGGTATTGTCATGTAGTCACTTATAATGGATATACTCTTCATTTACCTTAGTATAGGTAAGGCAGCATAAGACAATGTGAAAGAGGACATGTGTTACAGAAAACAAAAGCACCTGCTGGAACACAGTGCAATAAAGAAGGGTCCTCTACCAGCAAACTGAAAACCAGAAAAAAAAAAGCAAGGCAGTCGTTGCAAGGCAGGTCAGAAGTAAAAGGCAGCAGCATATTGCATTAGTGACCACATCTCCCCAGGCCTCTACTTGCCTGTAAGGCAGTGGTGACGATGGCCATCTGTATTCATGTTTCCACTGAGAAGCAGAGTAACAGAGAAAGCCTGGCTGTGTGCCTGCCTTGCTTCATTTCTTTCCTGTGGTGGTGAAGACAGAGACCTCCTGCAGTATGAGAGCTCTTATTTTGCTGACTTTGTACGTTGGGAGAGCCTCTGCTTCTCTGTCTCTGCAGCAGGTAACTGAGATTGTTTATTTTCCCCGCAACACTGTTTGAATCTGCATACTTTCCCTAGATTTAATGGTCCCAAAAGGAATAAACTTTTATTTTCTCTGTTAACTAACTTCTAACTGCAAGTTTCTTGTTTAACAGAAAGTCAGAAATACAAAAAGTACCTGTAATCTGAGGAAAAAATATGAGACTCAATTCCTTACACTATAGTTTGCAAGAATGCTGCAGATCCTTACACAGAATCTGCTTACACAGATTCTATGTATGGGTCTGAGCTAAGTTTCAAAGTCCTAGTGAATTTCTGTGCCAAGAGTCTGTAAACAAACTGCAGTTACCTATTCATCAGGCTTTTCAGTATCATAACACAGCACTGAGAACAATAGACTTGGATCACCTTGATTCTTTTGGGAATGAAAAAACAGAGTCAAGAGGATTAGAAAAAGCTTCACATTCCTAACTTTTCTTTCTGCATAGAAATAAACCAAACAAAACCCACCACCCAACAGTTCTAACACCTTTCATTTTTCTTGAGATTGCCTTGTATGGCTAGAGAAAAACTGCTTGCTACCCACATCAACATCTTCCTTTCTGATCCATCTACAAATGTTTCATGGAAGTGGTAATAAATTACTCTTTCACATTTCTCGTAGGGACAGAAATAGATTTGGAGTTCTAAAAATATCTTACTAGTCAAGTATTCAATGTTCTAACTGGGCTGAGGAAAACACCACCATTACACTTGGTTGACTTGTAAAGAACTTTTATCCCTTCCTCCAAATAGCACAGTTGCAGATGGATTTCCTACTTTCTTTTATTTTGCTAACTTTGTTGAACTGAATGAGATTCACTTCTAATAGCAGTAAATACTGAGAGATATAAAGGAAGAAAACTAGGTGTATCACAGTTATTGCCACATCAAAATAAGTTGACTAAAATATCACCAGAATACAGAGCTTCTTTCAGAAACAATAAATCAAGACTCATAAGTGAAAACGATTACTTTTGCAGTACAGTTTAGAAGATTGCCTAGTACTATAATTTCAGAATTTTTACTGCTAGTTTGGTTTACTGCTTGGCTATAAATTCTGTTGAACAATCCTAGAAGAATTGCTTCAGACGTCAGAAGCACAAGGAGTTCCAGAACAAGCCACCTTTTTGCTCAGGAAGCTGCAAGCTTCAGTGCCAGCCATCCCTGGAAGCCAGATCCACATTTCAGAAGGGTACCTATTATTTTCTTAGAGGTTTATTGGTAAGTTGCTAGGTCAACTAGCGACTAAATATCAATTAATTACCAAGGTTGGATTTATTGAATTTCAGGAGCTTTATAACAAGTAAGTCCTGGCATGTATCACTATTGAAATTCATTTGAGGTCTAAACTGAAATCCAAAGCAAGAGTGTTTAGTGCATAAAATGAAAAATAAATCAATCAATCTCAGTTGGATTATTTGCAACAGATGCTTTACACTGATCCTCTGCTATGGGTGGCATTCTCAGCATATGCTCTAAAAAAATAGAAGGTAGAAGAGGTGGGAGAAAAAAACATACAGATTTACATTGGCTTGTGATAAGTCAAGGAAAAATGTATTCCACTTACAGTAACAGAAGCAAATAGCACTGATGGGCTAGGATTTGGTCTCTTTTATCCTAGGTTCATCTGTTGCGGATAAAAATATTTTCATAAATAGAAGAAGAAAAACCAAGCAAACAGACCAAATATCAGTTTCTGCTCATTGTCTCTACAAATAATAGTGATACCAACAACACAAAAGGTTACAAAAAAAACTAGGCAAAAGATTTCCTAAATTAGCATCTAGAGAGTCTAAGGAACATAATCAAATAAAGGAGGGTATCATCATATCACAGATGGATACAATATGAAACACAGGATGTCATAGAGAGTGAATCAGTCACTGCTTCATTTCCGTGTCTGTGGTACTAAAACAATCCCAGGGACAAAATGTCTCACACTGAAAAAAAGCAAGCAATTTTAAAGGGAAATGGCAATAGTAGAACACACAGCTACACACATATGAGGTGTAGGTAAAGATTTCAGAAGCAATTAACATTTAATTGCTTTTCATAAGTGAAACTAGTGGGGCAAAAAAATGGCAAAGATACAAAGTTAAGATAGAGATGAAGAGCTTTTCCACACTGAATGACCACTGTGTTTTCCATCCCTGATGACAACCAAGTCCAGCAGTGGCTTTGATCTCAGTTTAGAGGGCCGTAATACAGAGATTCACATATTAGCTACTCATCTGGTGGGTGAATCAAAAGACCTAGGCAGTTCTAGGACATGATTCATCAGCCTTAAGATACATATCTACTTTAGTAAGTGCTTCAACTACTATAGCTGAGCAGAACTGCACCATGAAGAATTTCTCCTCAACAATCCTTGAGGTCTACATGTAAAACACCTCTATACAGGTGTCTAAACCTTAAATGTCAGATGTAGGTTTAGGATAAAACCACCTGTTAGCATGCTATGATGCAAGTGACTTGGTGCAATGTGTGCCTCATCCACCCACAGTACGGGAGCAAATAGCTTGGACCTGTGCTAAAGTGCAGTTTCATGCTCTATGAGCTAAGATTAAGTTTATTCCTAAATGTATACCTATGGACAAACAGTAAATATGGCTAACAAGACTTAACATCTACATCATATAGCATTGATTTAAGCTTAAAGTATTTTCACTGATTTCAATGAGAACAGAATTGAACCAGCTAGGAAAATGTCTGAAAATCTCACAACCATGGAACTTTTTCCAAAATAAGAAAAGGATATGAAGAACCAGCTACTGTGAGTCATTTACATAGAAGCTGAATTTTCAAAATTAACTTGTACCCAGAATTCCTATTGTAGGGTCATTTGAAAATAAACAAACCAACCACCAAAACAAACAAACAAAATAACCACCACAACACAAGCACAAAAAACCACCCAAACACCTAAAGCCCAACATAAACCAAAAAACAACTCACAAAAAAAATTAAGAACTTGGCACTCTATCTGCATTCAGTACGCTCAACACATTTGAAAAATCTGACCTTAAATTATTATCTCTGACAGGCTCAAAATGTGTTGGGTTGTTTGGTTTTTTTTGAAGGAAATGTGCTTGCTGTCATGTTAGTGAGAAAAGGAAGGGGGAAGAAAAGTGTAATCACGGTCATTTGAAACTGTGTATCTAGTTTGCCAAAATACGCCTGAATGTTATTCCCTGTTTTTCCCTACTTTATCTCAGGCTGTTGTCTATGCTTGTGCCAGATACAGGCATTAAAGTGTGATTTCTGCCTTGATAGAATCTCTGTATTAGAAAGAGAACAGAATTAAAAAAAAAATAAAATAAAAACTACATAACTCATCATCCCTCATTCAGGACTACAAAAGACCTTAAACTTGATTCAAATATTGGGGAAGGAGTGTAGCAGAAAAAAAAAAAAAAAAGTTTTAATTTGGAAATCTGGCTTCTCTACAGCAACCAAATTCTTCATGATGTACCAGAAATTTATGAGAATGTAAGTGATGAGAGTTAAAACAACTAGGCATTTTAATAACAACTTCCAGGAGCTTTTACAGATTTTGAATGTTTACAAAATCCAAGAACTACTATTGATGTTAATTTCAAAAGAGAAGTAATGTACAGGTTAGAAGAAGCATGTCTAAATTTCTATGCATTTATTTTACATCTGACTTTTGTAGTTGAGAAAATCTGTTCAGGTAGGTCTTTTAAATTGAGAAGTACCCAAATCCTCTGTTTAAATTTTCTCCTGTGCTCCTTACACTACTCTTTTTGCACAAGTAAGAATGAAAGTATTTTGAATGCTTTTTCTACCTGTTATGTAGCTGGCTTTTATTTAATCTTTCTCATCTTGATCAGCAGGGTTAGACAAATCTCTCTACAAGGATCCACTTCATCTCCTGGTTTTCCTGAACCAAACAGGTACACTGATGTTTTAAGTTTCTCAGTTGTACACTGAGTTTCTGGCTTTCAGAATACATAAGCAGTAATAATAATTTTCAAAAGGCTATTTGAAACACTATAAAACAAACAAACAACAATACCAACAAAAACCTACAGCGGCTGTTACTCTATTGTATAATGCATTTTTAACAAAAAGTTAAACAAACAAACTAGAAAACACACGAAAGAATGCATAGCATTTTTTAAAGAAACTGTCTTGTTCTAGTTTGAAATGCACAAAGAAAATAATATCAAATGGCCCTTAGTACAGCTGCACAGGGAACATAGACAGGATGGACTCAGGGTTGCTAACTTCTGCATTTGCTGCAAGATTCAAAAGAGGGAGTTTGGTTTTATTTTGCTGTCTCCTGGAGCCACATGGTTAGGGAAGACTTTTTATGTTTTTTAAAAAGACGGTGCACAATATTACAGAAACTGGAGAAGGGAGCCTAAAAATAGACAGCTCTACAAGAGGTAGATTATGCCATGCAGGCTTATCTCATTTGATGTTCAGAGTGATTTCTGAATACTTATTGTTAGCAAGACTTAGTATTTCTTACTGGTTTTTCACAGCAATCTTACAGTCCTCCTTGTCCTACAAAACAGAAGTGGATTTATCTGAAACCTTCCTTCATGTGAGACTGTGCAGGGAGGAGCAGAGGAGGCAGGCATTTCTCTGTCCTCCCACAAACAACAGAAAAGCAGGGTACATATGCCATAGAGCTGTACTGACGTTCCTCCAAGAGGAGCAGCCAGGGACTGCACTCTTCAGCTCTGCAGGGAGGCACCCCAGAGCCCACAGCAATTTGTCACCATGCCAGGATTTATAATATCTTCTTCCAGAAAAGCTGTAGCAGTTTGGAGTTTTTTGGCCTACTAAGAAGCAAGCCTCTCCACCACATACACTATTTATAGATAATAAAAAGATATATAAAAATAAAATCTTTCCTGGAAAGTATCAGCACAAAGGTTGATGACTTTTCTTTCAGTCTCCTGATCATGCATAATGGACAAATATTGTAATAGCCAAAAAGGTATATTCGAGATGTGATGAACTATCTGGATTCAGGTGTTACAAAACAAACCTGTTAGTGCCATCCCTCCAAAGCAAGATACCATTGCAAGGAAGGGACCTTCCTGGCCACAGATGGCATTACCTTGACAAAAGTGGTGGGACAATTTTGCTTAAAGAGAAAGGGAGGGCAGATACTTTTAAAATTACATCAGTAATTCTGAATCTGAATGGCAGTTTAAGCCTTCATCTTTCCTTGAGGCACATAACTGAAGCAATATTATTGCTTCATTATCAGAGGATACTGCTGCAAGCTTTGAAAATGGCCTCTAAAGAGCTACAGACACTACTTGAAGAATTTTGAGAAAACGTATTTAGCGATTAATTTAATTATTAATCACATATTTTCTGACTCAAATGAAAGGGCCTTTGCATTGTAAGCCACAGGCAGCAGACAACAAGAGCAGCCTGAATGAGAATACACAACGTGAGAGCTGTGATAGCACCATGGAAAAGGGGGACTGATCATCTTATAATGAAACCCCCAGGACTGCATCCCATTGGTTAGGGGAGGATGATACCAAGAAACAGTATCATATCACACTGCACCACTACTACCTAATTCCTAACATTGGGCCTTACTTGATAACACAGATGCTATTATCGCTTCCTCGTCTCCAACATCCTCCATGCCACTCATTTGCTTTCAGTCAGAGCTTGCAATTTCCAAACACTTTTGCCTGTCTCCAGCAACAGCAACAAAATTCATACAAAACTGGAGACAAAAAAACTTAGTAGACTGAAGAAAATTGCACAGCTCTTGTACTGATATTGGAAGCACACATAGGAGTTTTATAGGCTTCTACCAGTAACCCCCCAGAACAATTTTTTTAGCTTTATATGAATGTGTAAAACAACTTGCAATTGCCTATTTAAGCAACAGCCTACCTCCCTCCTCTTCTAGGTGTATCTCTCTTCCTATGTTGTCCATCTGGAATACCTCCTCCTGGCCAGGTGCAATTATAAAATGATGTTTCTCAGCCCACTTAATTGTCCTCAAGTGACAGATGGGATCTGACTATAGCTGGTAAGCCATAAGCGCATGAAGCAGATGAGCAGTTAATTAGCAATGCTCCTGTTTCTGTGCAAATATCTATAGAAACTAGACATAAAAAGATAGCCTTATCAAGCCAGTTAGTCCATCTTCTCCCTATTAGCACATTTTTCCCTCATATGGTATGTGTAAAAGGTTTGGGTTGTTGTTTTGTGCCCCTCCTCAAGCTTCTTTTAAAAAACCCAGGTGACAAAGTTTCTATCAGCTCCCTTAGGAGATTATTCCATAGCCTACTGAATCTTGCTGTCAGAAAATCTTTTCTTTACATTCAGCCTAAAGCTAATTCTTGAAAAATTGAGCAGGCAAAGAGCAAGAGGAAAAAATTCAGATGTTAACTTCGCAGAACAATTTCTAAAAACAAAACTGAGCCTTTGTGTTTCCTAGGACACATTACCACTTCTGTAAAGGGCTCTATTAGAAAAAGAATCTGTGCACTTTACTCCTGAGGGAAGGTTTCACTTTATCCTACCACATTACACAAATCTTTCTCTCTTTTTGTGTTGTTTTGGTTGGAGGTTTCTTTTGTTGTTGTTGTTTGCTTTGTTTTTAGTGTGGCTTTGTTTGTTTCTGGTTTTGTTGTGGCTTTTTTTTTTTTTGGTTGGTTTTGGTGTTTATTTTTGAGTTTTTGTTGTTGTTTTTTATAACCAGCATCTTTAGATCAATAGGGTAGAAATGAATGTGATAATCTCAGCAAGAAAAGCAATGCAGTCCGTCTTATATTCCAGGTTAAAATTGTCAATGTCTGTGCAAGCAGGCAGTCTCCCAACTTTAATTTATTTAACTGGTATTCAAATCAAACAGAAGAGGCTAGAGAACTTTGGCTAAAGAATCCCACATTGGGATCCAGGTATTTCATAAAATAACTCAGGATTACCTTAGGTTTCCAGAGTAGCTCAGCAACCCCTGAAAACAGGTGCTAAAACTCAGTGTAAAGAAAATTACAGAATATAAAGACATATTT
The DNA here is from genome assembly GCA_027560015.1 of Chloroceryle amazona. Taxonomy (NCBI): domain Eukaryota; kingdom Metazoa; phylum Chordata; class Aves; order Coraciiformes; family Cerylidae; genus Chloroceryle; species Chloroceryle amazona. The sequence continues at coordinate 80,394 of JANHFX010023171.1, read as the reverse complement.
TAGTTTATTACTTCTACTGCATTTAGTATGTTTCTTTTACATACACCAGTCTTCTGAAGTGAGTCTTGAGAAGTCTTATTTACAGCCCATAGATTTCACGTCAGGCACAAGAAAGAGGTGAACGCGAGGTTCTGACAACAGTTGTCTCTTTGCCAGTCCTTTAGTCTCCCATGTCCTTTTTTCTTCTTGGTTTAGAGCTTTCCCTCTATTGTTTTCTGTCTGAAAAGTTTCTCTATAGAAGAATCAATACAAAACTCAGGCCAGAGACCAGATGTATACCAAAAATCCCAAAGGAAAACAGCACAGGTTATACAAACTGCATCTATTTATTGTTCAAACGTACTTCAAAGACTTTCCCCTATCTGCATACCTTCTAACTTATTACAGGGATTGAGCCCTATGTGCAGAAGCTAAAACTCCTGCACCATCAGGAACCACAGTCTTCCGGGAGGCCTCTCCTATACATCCAGAAGTTATCATTACTAGACTTTCAGATCAACAGTTTCTCAAGAGAAAATGAAGAATGCTCTTTCTCCTCTTTTAAGCCTAGGGAGACTTGTAATACAACTTGACCTTTTCTTTTCAAAAGGAGGTGAAGGCCTACCTGTTCCAGCTGCCGGAATTCAACAGCAAACCTCCTGATGCTCTCACCGACATAGCCAGCCACTATACTTGTCAAGAGTGCAAGACAAAGATAGAACAATTTTCACCTAACAAGGAGCAAAACCCTATAAAAGCTATCTGAATTACTTGAGCCAGGGACTGTGATTATATCAGCAGCATTTCAAATCAGGGGTGCTAATAACTTATTAAATTCATCAGTGAAGCTCTGTCTCGATATCCTGGTAGAAGATCATTGTTTCTGCCCACACTTGTAAGCACTGAGTAATTAGCACCTCTTTGCACCCTGCTGAAATACAGCTGTGGGCTCCACCAAGAACTGTGTCAGGCTGTGCTGTGAGGACTATAGGTATTCGAGTATCCTGAGTCAGATCAGTCTGAAGAAATTTGAACTGTGTCATGCCTATGGTATATCCAGCCCAGTATCTTGTCTCTGATAGTAGTCAATAAGGGAAATCCATCAAAAAAATTAAAAGCAATGCAAGCCTACAGTGATAATATCTCAGAGTACTCACTCTCGGCCTCTTAGCTGCTGTAGTTTAGATAACGTTGTTAGCTAATGATACTGTCTTTGCACATAAGAAAACCTGTCTTTCTTTTGTTTCATTCTCTGCTCTCACTGGATCTGCTGTACTTACAAAGCAGTACCAACCAGAAAAGCTCACACAACACTTTCTAGGCATATCCAGTATTTTTATAGGGAGTAGACCCCTAAACTTTTACTTTCTGAGCTTGGGAGTACAGGAAGACATCTCAGCAAATAAGGAGATGTTAGTGGCATAAGCTAAAATATTTTTCTTCTATTTCATTACACAGAAAAGTAAATAAACTCATGAATGAATGAATCATCACCTCAAAGAAATCTCAGTTCACAAATTGCAAGTTTATTGATGATACAGTGAGTAAACCATCTATATTTAATAACTACTACCATGCTCACTTTTCTTATGGATTATGTCTGCTAATGACAATGATTGTCTTTGAAGATTTATTGTTGCTTTTCATCTCTGATGCAGTCATGTATTAGAAGCTTTCACATCATGAACCAGTTAACACGCTGCTACTGACTGCCTGATGAGGAGAGTTAGGCTGGGACTTTAAAAGTAAGTCTTTCACAGGCAGTGCATCTTGTTTAACTGTCATGGGACATACAGTGCATCTGAGTACTTACAAAAATTACCAGTGCAACTAACAGACATGGAGAAGCATTACTCTGTTTTGATTTGGACAGCTAAGACTGGATTGTAGTCCATAGAATAATGGACTTGTAATTCAGCCAAACAACACCAAATGTGAAATGTGTGGCTGATAGCCACAGTGTAGAACCTTCTTGGATTTTATAACATTATTTTGTTTGTTTGTCAGTACAGACTTGAAAGCAGTCCTGTAAAAACAATGAGGAAAAACTGGGATCAAGGGATTAAAGATTTTTTTTTTTTGCTGGGTTTACATAAGTAATTATAAATCTTTTAAAGGATGAATTCTACTGTGTTTTTTTTTTTTCCCATATGAACCATTTATGAGCAGTCTGCATTTTTCTCAATGAATAACTAAGCCACTGATTTTGGGTCAGATGAACTTTCTGATTTTGCTAGACTGACCATTTCCACTACTGATATATTTGTAAGGAAACCAGGTGCATTCTGTATTATCAAAGCATAATGAACTGTGACAACTGAAAGGAACTTGGACCAATCAGAATGAAGACCTTTCTCACCATTAAGGAAACTACAGAAAAAGCAAGTTATAAGGTAACTATAAGAGGGAGTGGTAGCCAACTTACATCTATAAAAAGAAGGGGCCTAGAGTTCACCCAGAGGACAGCATTGGGTGACCACCAGGGGATCCTGAGAGACCCTCTGAAAGCCCTCAGTGACTTTACCAGCATGTGTAATGACTATGTAAATATGATAATGAGTTCCAGGAAGTATAATGAATATGTATAAACATTCTAGGACATTTGTACATGATATATGTACATGATAGGGTAATATAAACTTTTGCTGATGTGATATATGGTATGCACGTTAGGTGGAGTGATCCGCTGTGCATCCAGTGCTGCAAAAAGAAAAGCCTGCTTCTTTATGTTATCTCATATGGATAACTGGTGTTAAGAGTTTTCTTCCCAATTTCACTAACTGTACCAGAAGCTTAACCTTTCGGTCAACCAGAGGCTGAGTTTATGTTTACCTGCATAATAAGGACAGAGAGATGAGAAGTCGTTTGGTTCTTAATCTAAAAACTAAGGGGATAAGGCAGCCATGAGCTGAGATAAATTACATCCCCCAGAACTTCAGCTGAAACAAGGACCCCCAAAAATTAACAAGCAAAATAAAACATAGGTATACCATAACAAATGCACAAATGTTGTATATAGGAATAAGAGGTTTTAGTCCATCATGGGAGTAAAATAGAATATCAGTAGATATCAGTAGGATTTATCCTAGTATGAATTTCTTCAGTAATTCAGTATGACAATCCATAATAAGAAAATAGATGAAGATGATTAGGTTTGCCTGGACATATACTTGGAAGGCTTCTAGCTTCCCAAGCAAGATAGGAAGTATAGCTATTTCTGCTTTATTTTGATAATTCCACAGGCCAGTATATCCATATCTCTCCCAAATGACTATTAAATAAGCCCAGCAAAAATAAACAGGAAGATAATGCACGCAATGACTATTTTCTTCTACTCTGTTAAAGCATGTAAACAATTGTACAAAAAGGGTTCAGTGGCTTCTACTTTATGTGATGTTTGCTATTTGAGTACTGTTTTCATAACAGTTTTGCTGAAATGAAAAGCCTAAATGAAGCTCTTCAGTGGGCTTACTTTTGTGGATGTAGCTGACTGTTGCTGCTGATGCACATCTCTGGGATTTAATCTGGTTTCCATTCCACCAGTTCAGCACAACCTCACCATTCCTTAAACTTCATCACAATGAAACCCAGTTTAATGGGCAACTTGACTAGATCAACTGTTCTTCTGCAGACTTTACGTGTGATTACAGACTAGTTTAAGCCAAAAATCCATGCTCCATTTTTCGCATTTACAGAATAGTAACAGTAACCCAATTTGCATGAAAAGATCCAAGGATCAATTTATGAATCTTTGCATAGAGTCCTGGGTGGAAGATGCACTAAAAGCATATGGAGTTGTTACTACTTTGTCAGCATACTAATGCACAGTCCCCAGAAGCTCTGCATTCTAGGAAGATTTTGATTTAAAATCATCAGCAACTCCTCATTCCCTTTTTCCATGTCTGTGAGAGATGAATCACCTGTTAAGGATAATCCCTAACACATTTAAAAGTGGAGTAGTTGCAAGTTTCATTTTTAAGCATAAGATAATATGAACCATGTGCCAGACAACAGCCTTTCCAGTACCAAGGGCACCGAACTGCTTCATGTGGCTATCCTGTCACGAGAAACTTTCTCACAGTTTTTTCAGTTGCTTCTTTTACTTTTCAGCTCTCACAGAAGCATTGGCAATGAAGTCCTTTTTAATTCCTTGATGATCAGTCATGTGTGTCCCCTCTCATCCCCTGTTGCTTCTGTACAGCTAAAATTTGGAACTCAATTCTCTCTAGACGACAGAGATGACCTGCTTTTCTATGGAGCAATGCTTCCACTCCAATACCGTGTGTTCGTTGCCCTTTTACCTTTGTATTACCCATCTTGTGAACCTCAAAGCAAATAAGTAATTTTACAGCCTATTTTATTTGGAGGAGTCATTGAACTATGAGTTCCCTTTATACATAACCATCCAACAAGAACAGACCTACTAGGGCAAGAAAACAAAAACATGATAAATGAGGAAAGAAAAATTCTACAATGAGAAATTGTACTATTTCCATATGGCTATCAGCAACTCTAATATGTTAAGAAAGCCTGATTTTATCAGAAATTGAGAGACAATTCTGACTTATTTAGACTGACTAATCATAATTTGGAGAGTGTTTTCTAGAAAACAAAATAGGTTATTTTCTGTAAAAAAAGGACAAAATGCTACCTGAAAGCTTTTAATGTGATAAAAGGGAAATTCTCTTTTTAAACAAACCACACAAACATTCCACCTGAAAATACATATTAAAAAACCCACAAAGGATAACAGTGCCAAATAACATCCTTCCACCCCCTCCACATACTTCACCAGCTTTCATTCAGTTGTGTTTCTCCTTTTCCAAACACAGAGTTACTCCTCTGAGTGTATCCTTCATCTTCACTGGTTTATAAAAGCTCTACAAAAATCCGTATACTTAGGCTCAAGACAGGTCTCTGACATATGTTAGTGTTATCTTCTATTATAAAATCATCAATGAAAAGCAAAGTTTATACCTTTGGCCAAGGGTGGATCTAACCATATGCACACATATAAGCAGCATGTGTATATGAATATATATATTTAATGATTTCAAAGCAGGAATTGAAAAGGATAGAAATTTTTTAAATGCTTTTGGAGCTGACTTGCAATGCTTTATTCAGAGGTAGATTTTTTATATAAATTAGAATCATTTAACCTTTCCAAAAATATTTATTGATTTTGAAGTGGAAACATAATTGTGAATTATCAGAGCATTTCATTTTAAATTACCATTTCCATTTCAGAAGTGATCTAACGTATAATATATAAAAGGTGGAAACGTTTCTAAAATTAATCAAAATGTAATCATGAAAGTTGTTCTTCTCTTTTTCTATGCAATCAAGTATGTGCTTTTGGCAAGTTTTACTAAATCCTGCATAGACTGTTTCTTGCACACCTACTTTACTTTAAGACCAAAGTCTTAATTACAAGGTTATGCTTCCCCACGATTTTTTTTTTTTCTGGTTTTGTCCTACAGGAAATGAATATATATTTATACATATATATGTCCCAGGACCTAGTATTGCCATTTCTTTCTCTTGTGAGATCTCAGGATTTACTGAATATCAATACCGAAATGCACTTACTGCTACACAGTCTGCACTCTTTTTTAGTAATTTTTAATGGTGGTTAGAAGTACCAATTTTTTAAAATAAAAGTATTTTGTGATTTAATCTGTAGCTTATTTTTTTATTTCATCCCAGTTGTTTCATATATATTTGGCAAACAAATGCTTCATATTCTAGCCATGTGATTTGCCAGCTACTAATGTTCATGATCTGCTTAATCACTGTTCATGTATTCAGATTGTTGGTCATCCTAATCATGTGTGACATGAATGCTGCTGCTCCTCTGAATAAAACATCTGAAAGCATGGACATTTGAGTATCACACTAGTCAAACAAACGTCAAAAAAATAGAGAATCCAAGTGACCAATATCACCAATGTCACTCAAAGTGCAGCATCTATCAAGAGAATTATAAGGAAACATCTTTCTCTTGAGTATCAATTTCTAAATGCCTACTAATAAGCTCATATGTCCTTTTCTTATCTGAGATCAATATGATTTTATTACTTGATGCCCAATAAGCATTCAGCAATTTCTGTTACTCTATTACAAGGTGATCAAAAAAGAACAATGTGTTGGCAAGATAAATATTTTTTCTTGTTCCTAGTAAGACTGCAGAAATAAACAAACAAACAAAAAAAAATAAACCCCAACAATGAAAGGACTCCAGCAGATGTTATAAAATATGTTTATAACCAAGAGAGAGATTATTTTGAAGTGAAGTGGAAAATATTCTGAGAATGACAGTCTGAGGTCCCATATTAGTTCTTTCCAAACAGCTCTATGATATGCTTTGTTTAAATGTCAGAAAGGCTCTGAAAATTCAATCAGGAACGGAAGGAAGGGAAACAAAGGTCCAAAATTGTGTTCTTTTGTTCTTAAATATTTTGGTCACCTATGACTAAAGACTCTGCAAAGATGGCATAATCAGCTTGGGACATGAACATAAACTGGCTTCCCATCTTGAACACTGTGATTGAAGAAACAGGCTTCTGAAAACAGATCCAATTCGTTGAGGACTGAGATTTGCTGCACGAATGAAGTCTCAAGCTGCAATTTGCATTTTAGCTAAGATAGCAAGACAAGACATATTTAAGAAGAACAGCTGGCTGCAGAGTTTATTTCTGTTATGTATTTGTCAATATAAAGAAAAAAGAGGGAATGATTATAAGAGTGAATGCAACTACATCATACAGTAAACTTGGGAGGCTTTTTCTTGAGGTTTTCATAGAAGAAGCTCGATTTTCATTATAGAAGGACTTCTGTGAAAAACTGCACTTTTAATGTATGTATTAAGCTTATCAAAGTTCCCTGAAAAAGAAAACAACCCACATGCTCTAAAAAAAAAAAGAAAAAAAAAAACAACCCAACAAAAACACTCCCCCCCAAAACAACAAAAATACACAAAACAAACAAAATCACAAAGAAACAATTCCTTAAAGCAAACCTGATTAAACTAACAAAAAATAATTAAAAAACCTCCGTAAGTAATAGAAAGAGATAGCAAAGCCTAACAAAGACCTTATTTTCAGGTCTTTGTCCAGCATCTGGCAAGGTGGTTGTGTAAGAGCCGGTGTGAGAGCCTGTGTGTGTAAAGTTTACCACAACTAGGTCTTAGTTTGTGATAGGTCACTACATGGTCTGTCTGTGATTAAATGCTAACTACAGCAACATGGGAGTAGCAGGATGTGTCAAATGAGAGGACAAGATCAATGAGCCATGCTGGAAAGAACTGTAGCAGCTGTTCCTTGGCCTGAAGGTATTATTTATTTTTAAATGTAAATGCTGTAGTTGAGATAGGTTGTAGCATAACTTTGATTTTTCCATTCTGTGGTAGGACACTGATGTAGGGTAGAATTCCCCAGTGCACAGATTCTCAGTGTCCTACCTCGGCCTTCTTTCAAGAAGATGGATTTCTTCTTTTTCTTGGCACAACCTCAAATGCAGGGAAGTATCCTGAGCCACAAACCCACAGGGTCATCACAGACTTTTTTAATGCTGTTCACAGAATTAGGCAGGTGAAAAATTTGTCAAAGACAAAAATGAAACACTAAGATGGGCGTGAAAGGCAGTCATTTGACATGCAGCACAAGAGACAGATCTCAGTCCATCAACTGCACTCTCTCTGAAAGATACTGTATGAAGGTAGACCTGTCTCATTTTAGAGTACCTCTCACGTTAATTTGAAAGCTTGTTGCTAGGTTCCACTAAGTATTGAGGGGAGGGGTTATAATTATTAACGAGTGACTCATCTTCTCACTGATGATAAAAAACTGTGTCCAGTGCTCAGGAAAAATAAATAAATAGCATCCTCAGTCCACTCACTGATTGAGGGAGTTGGAAGAAAGATGTATAAAACTGAAACAAATGCACAAAGGGCTTGAATAAATCTTTCCGCATTCTCCAAAAGGCTCAAACAGGTTAGATGTGACAAACAAAGCACCCCACAGTGGCGCTAGGAAGGATAAGCTACACACAGTGTAACTGAAGACACATATCGTATGCCCTTCTTTATCTTAACCTGGCACTCTGGCTCAGCGGCAGAATGGAATGGTCATACAAGTATCTAAAACAATAGAGACAACATCTTAGCTGTACCACTGCTGATTCCCTCTTACCCTTTGTCCTATTAAAATTTCCCCCATCTTTCTCCAAACATGACCCTTTTTGCACCAAGTGCATTTGGTCTCATAAATGCCCATCAGGCTGCTCTTAAACTCCTCTGCTCTGACCCTCTGCCAGTAAGGCCAGTTCTCTTCACATGAAACTGCTGCCATCCACTGCTGGATGTGAAAAAAAAAAAAAAAAAAAAAAAAAAGTCATTTATTGAGGCACCTGAAACTTCTCCCACCAGCTCGAGGACTATCAAATTGAGCCAGGGTACTGTGCTGGGAGACCATGGACAAGGGAAAGCTCACCCTCTGAGATTTCTGGCCATATTGTGTAATTATGAAACCTCTCAATAACCTTCCCCCTCACCTCAAGAAGAAAACACTGTCAAAATGCATCTGGGGAGCTGTGAGCAGAAGATATAGCTGTGGTGATAAGGAAAGGTCACACTGTCCTTGCAAAGTATGTGTCAGCTGAAGCATTCATGGCTTGGTCTGCTACTTGGTCATGTGAAATGGGATTAGAAAATACTTATATACCTCACATCAGTATTTCTTAAGTAAATTAAGATTATTTTAGGGATGGCTACAAGATATTCTGATATAGGCAGCCTTATAGGCAGCCTGCAAGAAAACCCTTGATCCTCTCCTCCCTGAGAGTTTCTGGCATCTCACACATTTTTCTACTGAACATTTCCAGAGGAGATAAGCTATCTGACCTGACCACACGGAGAAAATGCCGTCAATAATTTGGAGACCAAGGAATCAATGTTGTACCCTTATTTAAAAACCAATATACAGTAAATATCTTCCAGCAGCAGTGATAACATTCACTTACACTAAAGATAACTCATACAAAAGGCCAACTAGCCATCAGTTAGGAAACAAACATAATGGTTTTGGTCCAGATAAGTTATGTTCTATCAATACAGTTTGGTCTCTTATTTCAGTACCCTTGTTTCTCACAAACCATGCAAAGCTTTGTGAGTATTACATGTATTTACCTAGTCACAGGAATATTTGCAAAGGGAAGGAAATCAAATATCTATTGAACTGATTGGATAGGTTTTGATTTTTATCTCTGAAGAGACAGACATTTGGGTTTGCTGCTTTCAAACCACACAGAGACTCCTGAGTGAGCCATGACAGGCTTTTTTTTTTTTATTCTCAGCTTTTCCTTTTGCCATTTGACTGCTCTTTGTTTTCATTCTATACTGAAAGGGCAGATACATTTTTTTTAAAGACTGTTAACAGAGGGATCTGATATAAGTTCTTCCACACATTTTTTCCTTTCTAGCTCACATACAGGTACTGCCCTTTCACTGATCCCACAACCCATTCATCCTGCCACTGCAACAGCAGATGCAGCATGTTTAAGACATCCTCTTTTCCTTTCCTGTTCTTAATTTTCATCTTTATGCTGTAACAAAAGAGGGATTACTCATTCTGACTGACATGTGTACTGAAGCTTTTCTGAGCAGCTTAGACATCATGAGAGAATGGTTAGTACTCTGCACCTGGTGCCATTTTGAGCTCCCTTGCTCCTCAGCCTGAGAAAGTAAATTGCAACTCTAAAGGCAGGAGAGGAAGAATTCCCCACTTCCTCACTAGTGTATTTCCTCCAGTTTCATGTGTCTGATCCCTATAATCCATGTTGTTTCCTCATACTGAGGTCTTCCAAACTCTGTCCTTCTCCCCACTAAATCAACACAAACTATATTCTTAACTGGACAGTTGCAGCAAACTGTTTCAGTCCTGAGCATAAGACTTGTGCTCAGTCCTGGCCTACCTCCTCTGGCTTCAGCGAAAAAGTCACATTAACTATTTTCCACACCACTGCCACACACGTGTTTTCCAGGCATTTTTAGTGCAACATTAGCTCTATTAAAATAGACAAAATGCTTTCAGCTATCATGTACTTTCTGATTATTTTATCCTTAATCCAGATTTCTGTTCTGCTCAGAACCTATGTTGGTATGCACTGGGATGCCCTACCTGTTATCTGCTGACCAGCCAGGGTCTGAGACCCTGGATTTACTGCTATTCCAGGGCCCTCTCCTTATCTCACCTCCTTCAGTAACACCACAGTGATAGCAGATCTACTGGAGGATTACCAACCAGTTCCTTCCTGAGGAACGATTAACAGAAGCCTCCTAAATGCTTCATTGTACTGCTCATACTATGGCTGCAGCCATTCTCTTACGTGTACTCTCATTTAGCTGGTATAGCCTCTCAGCACATAAGTTTTCCATAACTAGAAGAATGATTTCAAGAGAAAACACTCAGATACCTTGATATCTCACAGAAGTAGTTGGCAATATGCTCCTGGAATAATCCTACTTGGCCAAGTAAATTAAACCAAAAAAAAAAAAAAGCCAGGTAAGGCTTGGCAGACAAAAGTTTTCGGGTCCCATGAATTGCAACAAAAGTGATTCCAGTTTCCTTAGCCCAAACTGAGGTCCTTTCCAACCCCTAATAATCTGTGACTCTGTGTTATATAGAAAGTATTCAAGCCTTCTAATGAGCTAGAAGTTTTTAGTTCCAGTTTGACTGACCCACTTGCTTGCCATTTGGCAAAATGGGATTTGAGCCTGGCCCCTTTTATGATCAAGTTTCATATTTTCAATTTTCATAAAAAATGCACAAACTGAAAAGAAAAAAAAATATCTTGCAGAAAAATGTAAGATGGAAGATAAATTCCTGTAATTTTCTCCCTACTTTTTTTTTTAAGTCAGGAAATTCATAAAACAGACCATTTCCCCCCAATCATGTTTTGTTCTGATAAGTCTGTATTTTCCTGAAAAAAACCCAACAGCATTTATAAATGAAAAAATCTCATTCAGATATGTTTTCTATGTAGATCATTAGGGATTCTGCATAGGACCAGACCCTGATAGTGCATCTCTTCCTTTTCTCCCATGTATTCAACTCTTTTTTTTCACAAAAGAGATCTGTTCTGACTTTTGCTGTCATTTCTTATTTCATATGCCAAAGTTGGCATCTTGGATTTGTAACAAATATTTTTCCCATGAAGATGAGGATGTCATGAGAGACCTGGATCATGGGCAGGACAGAGCAAATGACAGGAAGAGAGAAAAATTGGAAAAACTGTCATGCCGCTATCCTGAAATATGAAAACAGCCACTGCTCCTAGGGAAGCGGAAATACTTCTAAATGGCATACCCCTTTCCCAGTTTTCCATGTAAGATCACTGTGGGCCTTTTAATGCCATCCAGGCAGACAGTAATTCGAGTTCCAAGAAACAGAAGTACTGCTTACAAGCTTCTCTCCATCCTGTGCATCCTGGGTGGAGGTGAGCTGGGCAGAGTGACAACTGGCCCTTCATTGGAGTACTTCATCATGCTGGGGGATTTCTGTTTGGGTTTTTTTTATTATTATTATTATTTCAATGCACTCTGATGAAACCTTGCCTTTTTCACAACTTTCAGTTGAAGACTGCAAGCTGTTCAGTGCTGTGTGAACACATGTGGACTTTGGACGCTGATAAAGTAAATCCCAGCATCTTGATGATGTCTCCAGTCACAGTAATGAAAGCCTACATGACTAAGATGAAGAGGAAACAGAAGGGACAGAGCAATGGCCCCTTTGGTGTTGGGCACTGGATTCCACAGTCATTAGGACTGGTTTGAAGGAGCCATGCTTGTTTTCCTTCTGCCTTTCATAGTAATGTTACTGCTTTTCAGTTCAGCACCTAAAGCATGGTTACTCTCTTCACAAAAACACATGACAACACACTACAACAAACCAAAAGAAAGTAAGCCTGAGTTCTTGGGACAGAAAGAAGACTGAGTTACACACTTGGAACAAACTACCCTTTTTCTCTCACAGGTGATCTTCGTAGGTCAAGGCTGAAATGCATTAGTAATGCAGAAAGGGGTTTGGGGGTTCCTTGCACCCCCTCTGTGGGTGTGAACAGCAAATGCAACCTCAAGGGTCGTCAGTCTGCAACCTCTCACCAGGGAGTCATAGTCACTCTAAATCACCTGAAATATATTCCTGCTTACTACTAGTTAAACCTCGATGATTTTGAGTCAGCTTCCCATTCTGTTGTTTGCTTGTTGTTTTGTTGGTTTTTTTTCCCCCACAAGGACAATGATTATAATGATATTAAAAAAAGATGATCAGCTGGGTCTAACAACATTGCATTGCAAGGTTCAGGTCAGTGGCCAGGGTCCTCTGCAAAGAAAGGGAGCAGGAGTATTTTGACAGGGATTGCCAGGGAAGCTTGGGTCCACCTTCACATCGGGCAAAGCTGAGGCTGCGGAACAAGGCTACCTGTGCCATTTGTACTTCCCATTGGGAAAAATTGTCAGTTATGTTCCAAACGTAAATTTAAACAAGAAGCGTTACCGCTGGGAAGAGTGGAGTGAGACAGAGAGGGCAGCAGCCCTGGTGGCTCTGAGGATGGATCATATTCCTCACCCTGCATGGTACACCCAGGGCTGTTTGCTTGCCTGACTGCCAGCATATGCACAGACAGATACCCGGGGACACCAGGCCGAGTCACCCTAAAGAAGACAGAGATGTGCTGAGGAGAGCAGGACAGACACTGTCTCCAGTCCAAGAGGTGATACGGACCTTTGCTGCGATTCATAGGTTAAAAAAGCTTGGTTCAGCATACTGACATTTTTCGTCCTGTCTGCACTGTCGTTTATTTTTTATCGCAACCCCTCTCTGTGTAAGAATTAGGGGCAGTTTCACTGAAGGTCTGAAGCTCTGCTTTGCTCCGTTGTAACAAGGCAGCTGTGAGCAGAGTGCACACAAAAAGCACTCTATTGTGCTCAAGTGGCGATCCGTAGGCAATGCAAACTAACGACCAGCCCTGGGCAAGCTGTAAACAATGAAACTGCAACCAGCCTGAAACACAGCAAGAGTAAAACGTAATTATGTCTCTCTTCCTTCTCACCACAAGCTTAATTTGCCTTAGTATGTTCTCTGTATGCAGCGAGGTCCAATAGAAAATTGATACCCTGCATGGCAATGTTTCCTCTTTCCCACGGAATAGAAAACACCAGTGACAATTGTGTGGTGTCTGCTGGAGTTATCCCCAGTGAGCATTGTATAATAAAGTTAAGAGGTGTCATTTTAATTAACTGTGGCTTTATAAGCTTAAGTGATGCTTACTGGTTGCCTTTCAAAGCCTGTCTCTCTGCATCAGAAGAGTTATTCTGTCCTATTAATCCAAAGATTGGGTAGGTGAAATAAACTGTACTCTTCCTAATATCTCCATGTCACTGACCCAAAAAAAAAAAAAATATCTCAGCTCTGGCAAAAAAATGATTCTTGCTTTAAATCAATGCTATTTGTCTCCTTTGAGTAGGAAGGAGTTATCCAGTTTAAGAACACTTCATTACACACATTCCCACAACTGACCACTTTGCATTTCCAGTTTGCTAATCCATCATACAGGGACTTGTTGACTTAACCTCTACAGGCTCTTCCCTTTAGTGTCTTTCTTGTTTTATTCAGTCACACACTTGTTTTGTGATGAAAAAGCATGCGCGTGTCTATGCAAGTCAGGAAGAGACTCAGTTTCCATTTTGCTACATCTTGTGCTATCATTTACATGCTTCCCCCCACCCAAATTCTCAGTCTTGCAGAGAGCATATATATCTGATGATGTCAGACAAACATGACATAGCATATACCTGCTTGTGTACCCCATCCCCCACACTCTCACCTTGCCAATTCTGGATGTTCATCGTTAATGGCATCACCTTACCAAGAACACCAATCTCTGTGACAGCAGACACTGAAGTGGGGACCCATTGCCCCTCCACATCCCTTCCCTTCGTTTCCCTTCTTCAGTTCCTATGCCTTCTGTTTCTTCACATGACATTTGACAAGGTCCCCACTCTTTTACTGTGTGGTTGTATATGCAGCAGAGTTGATCTGTCCAGTAAAGTTCTTCCTTAGCTTTGCAGGATTTACTAATTCCTTCAGAAAGCTGAAATCACTTTCACAGCTTTACTCTATTGCTCAGTTTTTCCTGTATTTGGAACCAAATTATTATCCTTTAAAAAATCTCTTTCCATCACTGCTTCAAAACAGCTATAAAAAAAAAAATCCTATTGACTCTTCAAAAAATAAATATTCTTTTTGAACGACCTCTTCATGCCAAGAGAAGCAAATACCAAAATGAGATTAATTTCTCTACATGAACAATTTCATCTAGGCTAGCATGAAAAGGAAGATAAAGTTACATATTTCTCTGATGCTTTTAAAATGCCTGACAACAGATCAGAGGTGACTATGTATGAATGTTTTGTGTAGATATCTATACCAAATTTATATTATAGCTATATAGTTTATATATACACATATGAAAAACCCCACAACTTGCACTTACCTTTGAGAAGTAACATTTATCCCAGGTTCGGTACAATAGTCTCAGACAGGCAGTTAGACCTTCTTTCTATGCCATGCATCATTTTTTCAAATGAAGATATAATCAGAGAAATCCTGGTTGATCTCTGGCAAACCAAAATGCAGACTAGGTTGTTTGTCAAATGCAGCCCGATTCAGTAAAGTCCAAGTGTGGGAATCCCTGAGACTCCTTTTACAGTAATATCCAAAGCACAAAAAAGGGAAAGAAAGAAAAAGAAAAAAAAAAAAAAAAGAAAGAAAGAAAAAAAAAAAGAGGAAGGAAAAAAGTGAATAACTTGTTCCTTTCTTGTTTGATTTAAAAAACCCAGTCTTGGAGGACTAAACAGCCTGCAGGCTTTTGAAGCATTCATATCCTACCGCATCCCAAGGTAACACATGCATTTTGGTACTGCAAGTCTTCAAGTTCATACTAGCAAGCCCAGCTTCTGTGTATGTGAGTGTGTTTTGGGGAGGATGGTCGAGTTGTATCGGAGGGGGGGGGGAAGAAACACAGGGAGATACACACACGCTCTCACGCAGAGCTGGAAAAGGGAAAAACAGCAAACTGGAGTGATCTCACAAAGTGCTCTAGATGGCAGAGCCTGCACGGCTTGTAAGACAAGCAATGTGCATAGACCGGGAAAAAAAAAAAAAAAAAGCCAAAAAAAAAAACCCGAGAGGGAGTGAAACCCAAGAGAACTAGCAGGCAGCTTCAGGAATTTCTTCTTACCTCTTCTGACGATGCAACACAGAGCAAGAGCTTTATACTGCATAGGAATCTGCGCAGGCACGACTCAGTCGGACCCCTTACTCCTTAAATAAAAAAAAATCTGTAGCATAGGAAAAGGAAGAAAATCAGAAACCGGAGAAAAGAAGGGTATGAAAAGAAGCTATTAAATAAGTAATAGTGCCAGGGAGGAGGCTTGAGTGGGTGGGAGGTGAGTAGTTGGTACTTAAAGAGGCATCCAAACTCCTGGTCTTAATACAGATTGTCTCTGTAATTAAGTGGCAAAGCACTGCCATCTAAGCCATTGCGTAATAATAGAAACCTAAGCTGTGTAGACACAGCCTGACATGCTAAATCCTCAGGAGCTACACTCAACATTTGTCAGTGGAAACCGTGTCAGTTCTCTGGGGGTGGGGGAAGCTGAGGGAAAAGGTAAGGGGAGAGAAATTTTACCGTAAAATGCATAAGCTGCAGTCGCAAAGAGCTCTCAGGTGGTGCCAATGCCTGAAATGTTGTAGTAGAAGTCATATACATCTGCATCTATATGGGGAGAGATAGACAAGCACAATAACACTGTCATCTCCATTCATACTATTCAATACTAAAAGAATTTTCCATTGCTATATTTTAGTAACTTAAATGATATGAGAAGAGCATGTACAAAGGTTTTCTGTGTTAAATGCTATTTCTAATGCTGGTGGTGAGAAGTTCTCCCTTTGTTCTGAATGGTATTGTAAGGTCTAAATAAAATCTGAATTAAGATGAAAGAATTCAGGAAGATTGATCAGCCTTTCCCATTTACTGGCAGGTTTCTCTCTCCAGCCCTCCAGACACAGAGACATGCACTTTCTTCTGCCTCCCTTGGTTGAAGAGGCTCCTAGACAGAGTCAGGGAAAAGATGTGCACCAACTAAATAAGAGTAGGCAACTCCCCAACTCATTCAAACTACCACACACCAGTATCAATACACCAACAGACAGAACAATTTATAATTCACATGAAAGAAATCAATGGCAAAGAAAGAAGTAAATTTTTTCAGTGGGAATTTACCTGGAAATTGTGGTTCTGGCTCACACTTATGGTCCATCTAGTCCAGTATCCTGCCTCTGGACGGTGATCAGTACTGTACACCTCCGAGGAATCTGAATGAATTTGTACAGCTCAGGCTAGACAGCCAGGGCTAACCTGTTCATGAGCAAAGCTTCTTCTTAATCCCTGTTCTTTAAAGATTAGTTAATGCACTGAAGCATGAGCAGGGGAACAGTCTGCCTGTGCACATCCAGATTAAACATGTAAGGCCTGATTCTGAGGCCCTTTGTAGTTGGCATAAAGTACACCCCTTTTTAGACACCCTAGATCTAAAGAGTGAAATCATTTGATGCTTTGTAAACATCCCAGTGTGAAAAAAAGGGCATGAGTTCAGAAAGAGATGTAGTATTTCATTTTGGAGAGTAAGAAGTATATTTTTATACAGCCTAATCTGGCCAAGTTACTCTCCTTATTTTCTCCTTACTCCTGGTGGAAACAACAGCTATATTCCAAGAACCCACTCAGTTCAGGTGGTAGAACTAGGTCACTCAGCTAATATGTAGGTATCAGATTTGGCCTCTAGAAAGTGAAACCAGACTGAAATGAAAACTTTGAAGCTATTTTTGAGAATGACTGCACAGAGCAACACATACTTTTTTGGGAGGGGCTCATGAAAGAGATTCTGCTGCAAATTTCAGATCCCTTATTGCTACCAATCTCACTCCTTTGATCTATGCCTGCTGCATTCCCAGATGACTCTCTGTACCCCCAAGGTGAAGACTGCAGCTGTCACAGATAAGGGAGTTACACTGTGGTAAAACAGAGGAAGGACTGTGGACAGAACAATTGCCTATTTTGCAATGTATATGGATTTCCTCAGCTTTATGTGGAACAGTGCTAAAGGATTCTTCCTGGGAGGAATGCTAAGAGTTACAACAGTCGGTAACATTACAAGTCACTAAAATAATTGGCCAGGTCAAAGAAAGATCTGAGAAACTGGTAACTGCTGAACTAGGCATTAAGAGTCTTTAAAAAAACAACTTAATTTACTAGATGACTAAAACATGAGTTTAGGAATCTCTCTTTAAACATAGCTTCTAGGAATCCTGGGCCAACATGTTGGCTAGAAAATCAAACTGAAGCTCTAATCATGTCAGCACCTTATAAAATAAATGTCAGTGCATCACAGAGAAAGAAGACATCTCTTAATAACATCAGGAATTAATAATAGACTCTGGGACTAGTGTTTCAGAGTCTGATTTGAAAGCAAAGTATTGCTTGCAGAAATCAATGAACTCCATCAATGCACTCCAAAAATCTTTCACCAGCTACAGCTGTGACAGTGTTGATTCCCAGGGAAAAATCAAAAATGATACAACCCTGGCAAAAAAATCACCCAAAAAGGACTTTCATGATATTGTGTTGTGGTGGCTTCCCACTGTGGTAGGCCAGTGTGCTCTCTAGCTTTCCTTGATGCCCTTTAGACTTAAATCAGAGTTCTCTGGGGTTCGCCCCAGAGCTCCTTCTCTCTGCTAACACCCGTGATATACATGGCTTCTCTGCCAAGTAAGGAGCTTCTCAAGGAATCAACCTCTTTCCTTCTTGTTCATTCTAGCAGGAAGAAAGCTATCACTTTCATTTATGTCTTTTGCTCAGGCCTCTCCTCTCTCCAGTCCTGCCTCAGTTCACAGACAACCAACATGATTACTTTAGCTCCATCTGCTCTCCAATCTCCATGGAAATGACATCACCAAAGGGCCATAGGAGAAAACATCACAGTGATCGTCTCACGGGCCCATAACATTTTCTCCTGGAAAGAATTGTCAAGATTCAATACCCTGTTTCTCACTTAGATCTCTATCATGGTAAGGGTGACAGAGCACTAGAACAGGGAGCTTGTGGAGTCTCCTTCTCCGGAGACGTTCAAAACCCGCCTGGACACGTTCCTGTGTGACTTGATCTAGGTGATCCTACTCTGGCAGTGGGGTTGGACTAGATGATCTTTCTAGGTCCCTTCCAACCCCTAAGATTCTATGATCTAGAAAATACATGAGAGACCATGACTACAGATAACTAACTCCATGCTCACCAGACCTTTAAAAGTGCTGCATTGCTGAGCAGCTGAATCTTTCAGTGATGCAGCAATTCCAGTGCCCCAACAGAGTGCATCATTTCTATATGAAGAGTTCTCACAAAGCCTTACAACCACATTCATACATATTCCTTTCTACAATGGCCACCACCCAAAAGACTTAGCTTGACGGAGAAATTTTGTAATGACGATGGTCTCCTTTGATGTGCAGTGCCAAGCATAATACCCAAACCCAAGAAAAGTTTGACATAGAATAGCAGAGCAAAACAAAAAGAAATTGAGATACTTTTGCAACCTCCAGGACAATTTCCCTGCCAAAAACATCATTCTCCTTTCCAAGACGATCAGACAACATTCTGAAGCCTATGGCAATCTGATTGACAATACAATTTAGCATGTAAATGTAGACACCTGTAATTCCCATTTCCTGCCCACCCCCTTCCAAACTGTCTGCACTGTAGTCAGCACTCATCCACATGAGTGTTTAATCAATGGCTGCCAATCAATTACACTTTGATTGAAGGACAGTTTAAAAAACATTTGGTCTGTGGCCTCACTGATGAAAATAGTTAGCAGAATCTGAATCTACCAGCTTCCAAACATTGGAGATTTCAGGAAAAATTGTAAATTTCTTGGGTGCTGTTCAGCTCAGCTCTTTACAAATCATTGAATGGCTGTTTACACATGTATATGCCAGTACAAAATATCCTTCTCACATCCTCCACCCACACATCCCTCTGCTCGTAAAAGCAGCTCTAGCCAGCAGACAAATGGAATATGCTTTCTTTCTGTTTCCTGCACCTTATCATGGAGAAATCTTATTTTCTGATTTCTAGACCCAGAGAGCCAACACAGAGCAGGTGTTTCACAGTGACATGGAAAAAGAAGTATTCTTGTGGTTATGGGTGAGACAAAGGTAGCACATAAGCTCCTTCTTGCAATGCCCTGTTATGAAAAGCATAGACTGACATCACATCAGAAGTATGAAGATGAACTTCTTTCAAATACTTCAGCAGCTCCACAGTAATCTTCCATTATCCATCTTGTAGCTGAAAACAGAAGGGTTTCCAAACACCAGGAAACAGTTGTTTCAGGTCATAGAATCCATTACGCATCACAATCTACTCCATTCTAAACCTTAATCTCAGCTGGAATAACCAGGATATTTGTGCTGACCTTAAGAGGATCCATTGTAACTTTGTAGATGTTCTGAAAGAAAGTCAGCATAATATTTTTATCCCAGGGTTATTATTCTTTCCAGGTTCTCCCTTTACAAGCAAAGAAATCCTTGTACTTCTATGTTGCATAATCACATGTTCAGCTCAGTGAGTGAAATTTAATGCCCTTTGATTGATAGGTTAAGGCCAGAAAGGATCATTATGGCCATCTCGTTTGACCTTCTGCATAACCTCAGATGTAGAATTCCTCTCTGCGGTTCCTGCATCTATCTTCATACTATTAGCTGATACAGAAAATATATTTATATATTTAAAGATTTCAAGTGATGGAACTTTTATTCCCCACTCTGTAAGTCTGTCCAATCTTCAATTATTGTCATCATGGAAAAAAGTCCCCACCTCATTGTGTTACTAAGAAGATTCTGGTATACTATCAAAAGCTCCAAGTGATATTTATGAATTGTAGCTGGGTATGTCCTGATCAGAAAACTCAAAATGGAAATGAGGAATAGCAGAATTTTCTCGCAGATAAGTGGATTTGTTCCACTGGGGACTAAAGAGTACTGTTTGAGCCCGATGCAATCTATTTACTCAACAAACAAACAAACATATTTCTTGTTTAATGGCCATCTGTTTCAGCACAGTCTTCATCAGAATAATGAGACTGCTTTGGCAATTCTTTCCCAATTCTTTTAATTTGATGGAAAGTACAGCATTAGCTTTCTCAGTACACCTGGAGGGAGAATTACTCTGCCATCAGGAAGCAGGACCTCATCCTGGTGAGTTTGCAACCTCTGGCTTTGATTCTTCCTGTGCACAGGACACTCACAGACACCACTGAGATTCAGGAGAGCAGCATATGCTCCACAGGCAACCAGTGCAATAAAGGCATGACACAAGAGGAGCATGGATAAGATTTCTTTTTATATTTTGACCCTTGACCCACAGAATGAGTGATACTAAGGTTTTCCACTATTGAAAGAGGATATGTGGACTTGTCATGCAGCAGCAGATATCTGCTTGGAGAGGTTGCTGCTAGGTTTCAATCCTCTGTTGCAATTCCACAGGCAACAGATATGGGATGTCAGAATCTCCATTATCCTGGCTGGGTCTTGGTGCAGCAACTCCCTTACCAATCCCATATTTGCACCAGATGAACTATTTGCCTGGATGCATTGACACAGATCTCAGTTTGCTTTCTAATTGTCACTTAAAAAACTGTTTGGAGCAAGAGGTTGTTTGAGTTCTTTTTTAACCTTCAAGGTGAGAGGAATCATGAGAGATTGGGGACAGGTAAACCTTAGGCAGGATTTGTAAACCAGGGATAATGTTGTGAAACTAGTCTTATGCTAATCATGTGAGAAGACAGGTACGTTATCATACGATGTCCATATCTAGGACAAGGTCAGTTGCTTAAGCTGTTTACGAACCATTGTAATGCTTTCAAGTTTGTATGTCTTAGCCATAGAAAGGAATAGTTGAAGGACTAATTTTGTGTCTCTGTGAATAAAAGCACACTGGGGAGGTGAGGATCTTTTGGCCAGACCCTTGTTTTATATCAAAACTAGAGCCATCATCATAAATAAAGCTAGTATTTGCTAACAGTTGCCACATTGTAGCGTGAAGGTGGCAAACAAATGAATCCATCAATAATCTGCATTGTAAATTGTGGGAAGAAAGGATCATTCTGTTCAGTCACAAAGCACTTAGATTCTGTGGTCACGATTACATGCAAGCTTTTAGGCTTGCCAAGGATGGGGGTAGGTGCTTAATAGGAAGAATCCCAGACCTCTGAAAGGAGTTAAAATAGCATCACAGATTTTGCAGTGTGAAGAACAAAAGAAACAATACAAGATGATATTTTCCTTAGCAAAGCTTAAATATGATGAAAAAAAGTGCTCCTTGTCTCCCTGAAACAAATTTTACATGACTTCAACAAACTATTTTGTGTGGAAAAGAAGAAAAGCAGTAACAATCCACATACAAAGCCCACAAATGAGGCAGCATCAACTTGGGATCTGACATGGAACCTGAGGGATATAAGAAAGTTTGAGGCAGAAGGGAATAGGAAACAGAAAGGGCTGTGAAAGCCTACAAGGCAGTGAACAGGCTGCCCAGCGAGGCTGTGGAGTCACCTCTAGAGATTTTCAAAACCCATTCCTGTGAGACATGCAGAGGTGCTTTGGCAGGGGGGTTGGACTCAGTGATCTCTAGAGGTCCATTCCAACCCCTAACGTTCTATGCTGGGCCCCAGACCGCCAGGATGAAGATGGGCACCTTCCTGCTTCCTCCTCCTTAGCTTCATGCCAATAAAGTGGATGCATGTAGGAAGGAGGACCCAAGGGTGTATGAGAGAGGTTCTTCCTCCCATTCAAAACCCATGTGGGCATACCCAAATAAAAGAGAAGGAGGAAATTTTGAGGTGCTGCACAGAGTAGCAATGTCAGGAAAACAAGTGATTTGTATTCCTCTCTCAGCCTCTGTTCCTATACGGTTCCATCAGAGGAAAAGAAGGAAGAGGAAAATCAGTCCGTATCTTCTTACTTATTTACTTCATATTGTCTTCCTTACTCCCTATCTTCTTACTTAATTACATCTTCATAGTAAGAGAAATCTAAAGAAAAATGACAGCTATCTTAAAAACATCAGTGAATAGAAGACCTAAGTTAAAATACCTAAATTTAAATCAGTGATCAGAAAGAGACACAGTACTTGGATGTGAGGAGCAATAGAGGCCATAGCATACTTTCTGAAGTTTGGGCTTCTTTCAGACATGGTATGAAGATAGGTTAATGTTTTAAGGACACCAATACAGAATAGTTTGAGGTGATTTTTACTATTGTCTGTGCTCTCAGCTTCCAAAGGAAAGTGGGACCTGGGGTGTCCTGGACATCTCAGCATGTCTTAGGTTTGCTGCTATTCTACTCAGAGGCGCTGGAGAAGACAGAGAATGTAAGTAATAAACATACATGTCTGAAAACTTTTCTCATGTATTAAAAAGTTAAGCATCTATTGTAAGGTGTGTGTGATCCAGTTCAATACTGTAGCATCCAATGTAAAAACTTTGGGAATTCAATTTTTACAGTAGGTTTGCTCTGTGTAGAGTTTGGACAATCTTTGCTTGAGCTGCTGCTTCTCTTCCCAGGCTACTCAATCTCTCATGGTCGCAAAGATAATGCATGAAAGACAGTCTATACTTGCTAGAGCATCAGAGTAATTGCATTTCTGTATTTCCTTATAAAATGTTAAATATTCATAACTATGTCAAATCAAATGATTTTCTTGTGCTGCTATTCTTTTCAGCTCATTGGGTTCTCCTCAGATTATACCTGTCCTGCTATTGTATGATCTATCCCTGGAGACTTCGTCTTTATCTAATGTTGTTCAATGCAGGCTCTGTTTCAGATCAGAATAAAGGAAGAATACAATTTTCAGAAGGATTTGACCACTGATCAACTGCTGTGTCTTTATCATAGTTGTATTATAGGAGAGATAGAAGACGCCTTTGTGGTTACAGGCACTACAGAGTGAATAAATACTCTCTAGAAGTTAAAAGTATATTATTCTGAAAGAGCTGCAGAAATCTCTAAGAAACCAGGCACATAAATGTACAAACTAGAATGAGCAATTCTTGCTTTTTTGACAACTGTTCATTTTTCTGTATGTAGGATTGAACATGAGGGCACCAGAGCAGAAGTCAGAAATACTTCCCTGTTTCTCTTGTATCCAGAAATAATTGTCTCTGTAATTTGGTATACCATGGAATATTTAGAACATATTGACACTATATAGCTGGATGGAAAACTGATGAGAGAATAAATGTTCTCATACGAAACAGGCAGATAAAAATATTAAAGGTAAAAGATCCTAGCACAGCATGTATAGCTAGCCATTAGACTTAGTCAATCAAAAAAGGCTTGGTAAGTAGAAAAGGTAGAAAGTATACCTTGTGTACATATATACAGAGATGCACAGTCTGTGATAGCTGAACAGCGGCTTCAGAGAATTTGGGGTCCTTCAAAGGCTGCAATAATCCAGAGGTGCGACTACATTTAAAACAGAGAATTCCATGTCTACAGGATTTATAAAATAGATGGAATATCAGACAAATGAATTAACATGTGATGATGAATAGAACTGTGGCCTTGAATCACTGTTTTGGTCCAAGTAGTTTCCCTGGCAGCAGAGATCCTGCATAGCTGTAGGATGGCTGATGACCCAAGACCCAATGAGGGGCCTACTCCAGCCATCCTTGGACTGCCAACTATATTAACAGATGATGGATCAGACCTCTGGTTGAGAGTACTTCGCACAAAGAGTATCCTTAGACTACTTTTCTTATTACATTTCATACTGCTTTAACTTAAACATAAGTTGTTTTTCCTGCCTAGAGGCTGGCTACAGAAGCACTTACACCTGCTGCAAACAGATGCCATCAAGCTGACAACATCCTGCTTTACAAGAGGATGAAGACTAGGGCTGAATGCACCCCAAAGCATCCCTGTCTCTGTATCTCACATCTGCTCTCATGTTACAACAGTGTAGGAGGACATGATGTTGCAGGAAGGAGAGGGTACAAATGCTTTGATTTGTTTACTCATTGCATGCTGCAGAACTGCTCTGCAACCCACCATAAAGGCTTAATTCTGGTTTGCAGTAGAGGAAAAGTGGGGAATAAAGGTACTGTGACATTTCCTAGAGATTCTGGGAAAAGATGGGGAACCTGTCTGTCATGGCAGAACAAACATTAAAAAAATATAAGAACAGGATCAGTAGAGCCAAACTAACCGAATGTGGAAATACAACAGGAACCAAAGGTATAGGGATGAAACAGGAAGGTGGAGCATGAACAGGAACATCACAAAGCGTTTTGAGACTTACATATGTATAAGAACAGAGAATATGAGTGAAGAAAGGACAGTCTAGAGCAGAGGAAAAAAAAAAAAAAAAAAGGCAAGAAAAGGTGTAGGAACCCAAAAAGGGAATTGAGCTAAAAGAGGGAAAAGGCATTTATGGTCATCATCTCCCTTTCTGTTCTGGCAGTAATTTAAATATGGGCTGATGGCTTTAGCATCATTAGGCAAACAAATAATTCTGGGGGGCTTCCGTGAAGCATGAAAATATGTTTTAATACTATCGTAGCATTTTGTACTAGTGTATTAACATGAATGCCTTGAACTTGAGGTGGGTGCTTCTAAATAGATAAACATAACAAGAACTCTCTGCTTTGCAGCAGCTAACTAGAGATAATCTCTGCAATTATAAAAGCTGGGAAACTGCAATGTTAATTTCTTCCATGCCAAAGGTTTCAAAACAAACAGTTTCTTTAGTTAGAAGATTGTATTTTATAGAATCCAGAACAATTTTCCCTACAAAAATAATAAAAGTGAAAGCCTTCCCTGTCAGTAAAACCATAATGTTTCCTGCATGTCTGATGAGAATGCATTTTGGGCAGCCTAATGTGCAATCAAACACAAAATTATTTCTGTTTTTACATGATATGTGTAAGTGCTTTTCGCTTATGTATGCAGGCAGAAGACAAGTATGTATATATATATATATATGAGTCTTGGCAGAGCATTTGTTTTGATCAAACACACCATTGCTTAGAAAGAGCACAGAAGAGTGAAAACAGAGACAGACGTTAGCACAGAAAGGCAGAGCTCAGCACTGGGATCCAGGGCACAGCAGTCCAATCGCCAATCCAGCACTGGGGGGGGGGGGGGCTTAGTGCTGGTTCCAAGACAGTTTCCCATCACTGGCTGCTGTACAATGCACAGGCTGACACTGAAAAACATCCCTGTCATTTCCAAGTAACCTCTAAGCTAGGAACAAGGTCTAGGCATTTACACAAGGACCATGGCTCAGTCACAGCTGGCATCCAAAAAGGCATCAGCCAGAGAGCAGAGCTTACACCATGACATGGGACAAAATATCATCACAGAACAGGAAACTCACTCTCAGTTTTACATGATTAAGACTTCCACTCAATTCTTGGACTATTCAGTTATTCATAATTGGAAATATAGTTGTTGGTGCAGGCATTTACCCTTATGCATACCCTTATTGTATTTGGAGTCTTGCCAAGACAGACCAAGAGCAAAATTAGTTGACAGAAAACACCCTTCTACTTTCTAAAGGGGACACGCAGGAAAAGACGATGAATTAGGTTTCTAACTGCCACTGCTGCCAGAGACAGCTAGATGCCAAACCTGCTAAGGCCTGGCAAAAGAACCCACTAAGTACTCATCTGCATTGTCAGGCATGCAAATGTCTGGAAATTTGATCTGACTTATCAAGCCACTGACATTTCATGGGCCAAAGGCCTTCAAATAACACAAGAATGTACTGCACCTTCCTCAGAGGATTTTGGATCAGACTTTACTGAACACATATACTTTGTTCTTTGACAAATTTCCTTCTCTTTGGGGTGTGTATTTTAATAATTTAGCCAAATAAGCACATGTACTGCTAAGTACTTTCTTTTTACGCAGCAGGACAGCACTCCTAGTACTGGGAAACAACCCATTTGCTGTGAATCTCATTTATCTACATTCATGCAGAGCATAGCTTTCCTTGGGTGCAGTACAAGGGCTGAGACACAAAGCTAACCCAGCTAGACACTTAAGAAGCTTTCCAGGAAAAGTAACAGCTGTGCTCTCTACCTCTCCCCAAGTTATTTTATTTAAAATTATTTAGTGTCTTTTTTCCTTCTGATTTCCAGCCTGAGAGATAGTCCTAATCTAAAATTCAAACATAAGACTTAACTCATTCACCACTTTTTAACCCTGATGTGAAATCAGTGCTTTCATCAGATTAGATTTTTAAAACTATGCAAGTAAGAGCAAGCTCTAAAGCAAGTAGAAATTCATTTAACAGTCATTCAGAAAATAAATTTCTTTGTGTTCATCCAGAAAGATGAAACTGATTGTGGTTAAAATACTTCAGACACTTGGGCACTTCTCAAGTGTACTTAGGCTGTTTGAACCTGAGATTTCACTGAAAATTCAAAATAGACATTTTCTTCTAGAGTTTCCTATTAAAAATAAGCTCCTTTAAAAAAATATTGCTTCTACTGATTTTCATATGAAAGTTACCAATTTGGCATATGTTTCCAACCATACCACTGTTTTCTCAATTTAAGTCACAAAGTGTATAAAAGCAAAACTGAAAATTAAATTGATCAAATTAAATTTTATTGAGCAGTGCAATTGCCAATTCTAGTTCAGTGCTCTATTTAAAAGGCTAAACCATGCCTCAAAGTAGCACTGAAAACAAAGCCAGAATCCCAAGTGTACTGAAATTTATCTCAAATACATGGCAGCTGTGCCATGTTCCCTGTTGAGTACTTCCCTCTGCAGACACACAAACTTCTACCCCCGCTGGCAGCAAAGAAACCTAATTGTGTAAATTGTTTAAGAAAACCTGAAGTGCATGCATTTATTAAGCAAGTTCAGAGAATGGAATGAGGGAAGTTCGTTTGGTGTGAGGTAATTAACTGAAACTCAGGTCAAACACAACCTGTAGAAACAGCATTTTGTTAGGCACTGTCAGGCGAAAGGAGTGAAAATAATTCAAAAAGACCAATAGCCATATAATGATTAACATTCAGGCTCATCCCTTCTGCTATTAACACCAGCTACAGCCTAAGTTCCTGATCAGGAGTAATATCAACAATGCAAGGCTATGAATGCGTTGAATTCTTGCCACCTTTTTTTATGCTCTCTAAAGTCTGACTGAAGTTTCCCTAAGCTTGTATGACAAGAGCAGATTTGAGAAGGCTTCATTTTTATAGGAAAAAAAAAGGTATAATACACATGCAACCTTTAAAAAAACCTTAACAAGTCCTCCACCATGTTATTCTTGACTAGCTCTATGCATGTCACACAACTTTTGCACTAATAGCACTACTTCATAAAAACATTGTCAAAGGTATCTTAAAGAAAAGCAGGCAATCTGGAAGTATATAAGATTAAGTCTGAATTTACTGTTTATTTTAGAGAAGGTGGTCCCAAAAGGAAGATATTCAGCTGAAGGTTGGATATCCAGAGTGCGGAGTCAAGTTGTCAGATTCAGGAAGTGGCTGCAAGTCAAAATATCCCGAAGAGGCTGACACAAGGTCTTTATCAAAGGCAGGAAAGGTGACATTGTTCAGTTCATGTTCCCCCTTTGAAAGCTGAGGTTGCTTATCACTTCAGTTGTCTAGCAGCTGAGCTTTGATACACTAGATGTGTAAAACCTGTGGGTAAATGCACACAGAGTATGCATGCAGCTTGTGGGCCATGCCTTCTGTGCAGTCTCCTGAAGGGAAACAATTTCAACTCTATCACTGCAGTCGTTTGGAGCTCCCCTGATAAATACCCCATAAAGAAACCCTGCACTGAATATGATGAACATGCAGGCTCTCTCGACCTCCAGCTTCCAGTTACAGTCAAATAAGAAAAGCAAATTCAGAATGGCTTAAGTGTGGACTCAGACTGTGGTAAGGTACCAGGCATAGCAGAACTGATACAATTCTGCTATTCAAGCCTCATGTGGAGAGTAGTCTAGGGAGCATGGAGTAACCTGAGAGCATCTTCATAAGTGTCTCAGAAAGCCCTAGAAAAGATGCCAAAAGTTGTAGTAAAAGTTTCATGGTCTCTATCATATGACTTCTTGCCTTTACCAAGAAGTGTGCTACAGACACCAGTAAAGCCACCATAGTACTGAAGGTTCTGTGAAACAACTTTGCCAGTGTTCACTGTGTGGTCACTTCTCCTGTCTTCTGTTCATTTTGCATACATACTTGGGTTGGGAAGAACAGGGGAGGCCAGATCAAATGTACATCCTCTGTCTGTGGAGACGATTACAAGGATGTTAATAAATATGGATTTTATTCACAGGTCTGCCCACCTGTATTTATAGAGCTGAAGTTGTATCTTAGGTCAGGGTTATAAAAAGAATAGCCATCCATTCTCTAAAGATCCAATTCACCTCTGTGCAGAGAATCAGCACAACTGACTCTGTCTTATGTTTATTCTTGTTGGCTTAGAAAACTCAGTGACCCTATGCTAGCTGTTTGCAAAGGGACGCACATCATGCTTGAAAAGGTACATCTCACGGAATTTACCAACATGCAATTGTCTCTTGAACAGCTCTGACCAATTTTTTAATGTGAAATATAATTATTTTTACATGTTCTATATGTGAAGGGTCTAGAAATTATTTGAAAAGCATTTTCCCTCAGGGAAAAAAAGCTCAACAAAGCGAAACATGTTACTCCTTCTCTTTTCTTATTGTTTAAGCAGCAAAGAATGTCATAGTTAAAGCCTATTTTCATGACTTTTTTGGAGCCTGTAGAGTTTAGTAGGATCTAGGGAATATATTTTGTTAGACCTTATATTCAATTTTTGTTGTCATTCCCAATATACCTCTATTACATTGATAGAAAAATATGTCCTCTCCTCCTCTATTGCTAAATGTTATGCAGTAGATGAAGTGTCTATACTATATGTAGAAGTAACTGAAGGTGCTAAAAAGAAAGGTTGCTATTACAGCCAGCCTAACTTCAGGTTAGAACAAGGAAAAACAATTCACAGCAAAACTTCAGTCCACCTTTAAAAAACACAGCTTAATCTTTAATTAACTGAATGTTGCTGGCATCCCACAGAAAGGGCACATGCACACTTTGTAATTTATACCAGGGTATGTTCTGGGGTGTTTGCTGCTGCTTTTCTCACTTGGTTTGCTTTCCCTTCATGGATAGAAAAGTGGGGTGTCTGTGGTGGGCAGCACCATGCTGCATGGTACCATGCACCCAGGAATGCCACTAGAACCCACAGAGCCCAGGATGGGCTGCAGTGGGGCCAGCACTGCCCACTCTGCATGAAAAAGTTGCTAATAACCCTTTCTTCTACCACTGAAAATTGAAGTGAATTTAATTGGAAAGAATATATCCAAATGTCTCTCTGGAATTCCCAAAGGGAAACATGCTGGTGGGGCTCATCAATCCTTGTTGCACCATCCACACTGGCATTAGTAGCACGGGACCTTATAGCACCAACCAGGAAAGAGCTGGGAGCTTTCTGCCAAGGGGTTTCTGTAGCATGCCCCTGAGAGTACACTTTCATGAGTGGAATTGTCTAAGCTGCACCAGTGTAAAGATCAGAGATAACCACAATGTGACATCCACACCTTTCCTGAGCCTCACTTAACCTGGAGCTGGGAAGATTCATAGTGGATTAAACTGCACCCTGTGAGAGACAATTCAGGACTTAGCTTTCCATGGGAGAGGAAGAGGGAAGACAGCATCATTCTCCAAAATGCACTGCTATCATGCAAGCAACATAGTACACAATAGCCCACCTAACGTACCAGGCTGACTACCCAACCATTTCAGTTTTAATTCATTTTAACATTAACAAGGCTGCCCACAATGAGAAATCAAAAGCTTTGTAAAATTAGGTTCTGTAAGAGTTTGGCTCAAGGCATCTGGGTAGCTTATATATCTGTTGAGGACTGTGACTGCCACTAAAAAAGTCCTGAGATGAATTAAGATCAAGTTCAAACTTGCTTCCAAGAGCAGCCAAACCCCTGCCTTCAGAAATTGACTTTCCACTATAAAGTGACAAGCAGTGCCAGAGGTGCTCTGACCAAAATTCCATTCCTTCTACCTTGAAAAGGCTGGGGTTTGCAGTATACGGCTCGAACGTAAAAAACAATAACCCAATTCCTTACAGAGAAAACTAGCAATACACAGTGACCTCACGTACCTCTGCTGGTATTCCCTCAAAAAGAAAGTCCTATCATGACAGAGCAGAAAATCAAAAGAGGAAAGAAACATACAATCTGAATTATGAAAAGAAAAAAATATCCTTAAGAATAAGGAAAAACACCTTAGGGACGAGAGGAAAAAAATATCTTCAGGAAAGGGAGCTTTATAGATAATATTATTTCATCTTTCTATCCTACCTTTTTCCTCTCCCTGTTGTCTCCCAGATAACTTACCTGATTGGTCAGTTCAATCCATCAGACAAATGGAGGCCTTAAAAATACAAAGAAACTACAAATGCCTGAAAAAAACCAGCAGCTGGAAGGAAGAACCATTGCTTTTGTCCTTGATGAGAGCAAGTTCTGCAGTACAATCTAAGTGCAAAGTTTATAAATGTCCCATCATAGGAAAGATGTTAACTGAAAGTTATCCCTCTCCATGTACTTCAAGTCAAGTGATCTCCACAGATAGCACCACTGTATGTAAGGATCTGGTGTGCACGCTAGTCAGGGAACAAGGGGGGGGGGGGTTTCTGCTTTCTGGAATATGCCTGTGTATTATGAAAAGCTTCTTATGAAGAAAAGTAAATCTATGTATTGCCAAAATGAAAGGATAAACAGATGAAATCCAGCTATTCAGGATGCATGACCCTAGCCAGAATTAGATATTTGACCTGAATCACCAAAACTCTGCTTCATTTTGTGTGACAGGAAATCAGGTGTGCTGAAACTTCTTGTACCTGAGCCTTGGGACTGATGAGAGACTAAAGTGAATAGTGTATAATATATTATTTGATAACCCTAGCAAGGAATTGCTGCAGAAATTAAACAGTGATCAATTTGTAATGGATTTTTAACCAACAGATCCATGTTTTCTGGAATATTTAAATATTTAACTAGAACAAGGGCTAGGTAAAAGTTCTGAGAAAAACAGTCTATGCCATAAGGACTAATATTCTGAAAATAAGTATTCCTCTGTTTCTTCTCAAAACTCACTATGTTTACCTAAATACTCTCCTTCTCTTTTGTCATCTCATCAGCCACTCTCACCTCAAAAGTATTTCAGTGCTCTCAGAAGCAGATGAAGCAAGCTGTCTGTGCCCCATCTGCATGATTGGGATTTTCCTTGGAGCAGAAGTGACTTCACAGAAGTGACTTCACAGAAGTCACTGCAGACACCAATGTGATACCAACTTAAAAGTGTCCCTGTTCTTGCTTTCCTGTTATTTATGAAGCATACACGAGAACCATTGGCCTGTTTAGATTTCAGCATCAAGAGTAGACCTCATGTACAAGTTTTTAAGAAGAATCATAGCCGTAGAAGTTGAACACAACATTAACGGGCTTTAATATTCAAAAGGTCATCACGGAAGTTGAACTGTACCATCCAGTTGGGCTCCACCATTCCTCTCTTCTGCAGGGCACTTAACTCTGTGGTTGCCCTTTAATGCAGTCTGTAGCCCACATACTACAGAAGAAAATAACCCATCAGCAATGGGGCCTGTACTTCAAAGTCTGTCAAGGACAATCAAACAAACAAAACCATTTCCTTCGTCAAAGAAAATTATACTTATGAAAAAAAAACATGAATTAATAAATGCTGTCATAATTCTTCCTTGTGAATTAGGACAATATTTCAGGCTATTTGCTGTTCTTGGGTATGGCAATGCTCTTCTTCCCACAAGCCCAGGATTTACTAAAGCCCTTCAGCCGCAAGGAGATCTGATGATGTTTCATGGAGTGACAGTCTAATGGGGAATCTGGTCCCACAGACACAGAGTGAGACTGTGGAGTGTCTGGTACTAGCATGGCCATGGGGCACTTCAACAGCATAGCATGGCTCAGTTCAGTAGCAAACTGTCATAAGCAGTAAATTACAAAGTTATGAGGCTTGAACAACAAGATATTTAAGAGAAATGGTTGATGTAGACAGGAAAAGAGCAACATCTTATTTTGATTACTTGTCTTCACACATATATGTATCAGAGGATCTGTCTGTGGGTAGGGGAGGTATTTACAGAGGCTGGTAATGGCCCTGTTTCAAGCCCCTTCTTGCTGCCATGTGCAAAGGAACTTTACCTTGTACGTTTCATTTTGTGCTACAGAGCCTGGTATATAATAAATCTCATTTTTATTTTTGGCAAGAAACCTGCACTTTGTTAAGCAAATTTGATTGTTTAGCCTACAATTGAGAATATTTTTGTGTAAAAACCGTTTTCAGCTTTTATGCAGTGGCTTAGGTTGCAATTTATGTCTTTTTGTCAACAAACAATCATTAATTTCTTACAGTTAAAGTCAATATCTGATGTCATTCTGCCCCCTTTTTGTTAGTGTATGACCTTCCCTTATTCTATTCATAACAAGGTTGGCTTTTATGCCACCTATAAAACAGTCAATTTAGAGGAACATTAAATCAAGCAAAATATTAAAACAAAGTAACAAGACTTTAAAACATAAACATAAAAAATAAAAGTGAGACAGAATTCTCTCAAAAACTCAAAAGAGGAAGGAATATGATCAAGTGCCTCAAAACAAGGACATCTCTGTGAGGGTCTTGGAGCTGCCCAGTTTAAAGGTAGTAGGTCAGCTGGTGACAAGAATAAATGTACTTGAATAATTAAACTCCCTGAATTCACTGGAGTTTAATTGTCTTAGGATAATGGAAAGTTAGGTCATTAGCATCTGATTTACACCTT
This sequence comes from Chloroceryle amazona, assembly GCA_027560015.1. NCBI lineage: Eukaryota > Metazoa > Chordata > Aves > Coraciiformes > Cerylidae > Chloroceryle > Chloroceryle amazona. The sequence continues at coordinate 47,377 of JANHFX010023171.1, read as the reverse complement.
ATTTTAGTGCATTTCTGCCATCTTTACAGGCATTCATTCAAGAAGATGTGTACCTAATTCAATATTTCTGAGCCATTCATTTAGGGAGAGGGCAAACCTTTTTTTCACACTAGTGATTCAGAAACCACAAAGAATTGGAGGAAAGTTTTCCCCACACTTCATGTCAATGGCCAGTCCAATAAGGTCACTAAATAGTGAGAAACCTTTGAAAGGATTAGGTTACAGAGTGATCACGAGAATTAACATGCAGTTTGATTTAAAACAAAACAAACAAAGAGTTGTCTTTCAGTTCCGGCTGTTCTAAATAGCTTCTCCAAATACAAAATCTCATAACGGGTATTCAAAACCTTTACAGTTGCCTCTGGTGAGAAAGGTGAACTTTTAAAAAGTCTTTAAATCATAGAATGGTAGGGGTTGGAAGGGACCTCAGGAGATCACAGAGTCCAACACTCTTGCCAACACAGGAACACCAA
>JANHFX010023171.1:0-41030 GCA_027560015.1 Chloroceryle amazona | reverse complement strand
CAAAGAAGGGGTTAAGTATCTCAGACTTTTCCTTGTCCCCTGTCACTATGCCCCCCCCTTCATCCAGTAAGAAATGAATATTTTCTCTGACCCTCCTCTTATTATTAATGTATTTATAAAAGCATTCTTCCAGTAACAGACCACTGCAACACAGGCTTCCCTCAGAGTCACAGACTTCTTTGGGAGCAGCCACCGGCTCCAGCATGGAGTCCTCCACAGGTGGCAGGCAGGATTCTACTTCACCATTGATCTCCATGGGCTGCAAGGCATCAGCCTGCTGTCTCACCATAGGGCCACAGGGCAAGCTGCTCTGGCACATCTCCCTCCCTCCCTGAACTTTTCCTCTCCATAACAAAAGGACTCCCAAACCAAAGAAACTAGAAACTTGACCAACAAGATTTTCTCTTAAATATGTTATTGCAGAGGCTCTGATTGGCTTGGCCTTGGCCAAAGGCAGATCTGTCTTAGAATTGGGGTAGCTTCTCGAAGCTTCTTAGAGGAGCAACACCACTAGCCCCCTCTCCTGCTATCAAAAGCCCACCAGACACAAAGACAACATGATCCTGCAGTTGTGCAAGAAACCACTTTAGCCAACTGAACACATGCTGGGTTAGTTGAAGAACAGCCATGGTAGGTTTTACTCTGTGTGACATCTATCAGTTTAATCAGGGCAGGCAAGAAGAGACATAATTTGACACAAGAACATTTGGGGAATATGGGAAGACACATTCTTTTACAAATACTAGATATCTATGAAACTATATTTAGGTAAACATCCAACTTAAAATTATTGTCATTTAAGGTTGAATTCTCAGAAGTACTATATTTAAGAAGGAACTGTACTGTTGTAGATGTGAATATGGTGGTGTCAACCACCACTGCTTTAAATCTCAGAACAACATAAACTGATGGTCCAGCAGATGTCTGAAAGTAAAAGAAGAGGAGCAGATCCCAGTTCTCTGCTGTTGGGCAGTACACTGAAGACTTTATCTCAAAAGGACCATTTAGAGTAATTAATAGTTGCTTCAGGCATATCAAGGCAAGATACCGAGGCCATGGTTTTCTCCCCATTGGCACCCTGCTCCCTCCCCATCCTTGTAGCAACCAGAAATGTCACCATGGAAAGACTTGTACTAACTACTATAGGAATAGGACAAACCAACTGGAGAAGTCTGTCTACAGACATCATCTCCCACACATATGCCTCTCCAGAATGAGCAATTTAAAACTTGGAAAGGGGTCAGTGGGGACACCCTCAAAAAGACAAAAGTAATGGCAATACTTTTTATAAAGCAACCACAGCAGTTTCAAAGATGTTACATGGAGCAGCACTCAGGGAATTGTTGCCAGGTCTGTGGTGGACAGACAGCAGAAAACCAAAACCACAGTAAGAGTGGTTAAAAATCCAGATTTCTAGATAAAACCTGCAGGATTCCTCAGTGACAGGAGGAAATGAGGAAGTTGAAAGGAAAATAAAATTATTTGGAAAGTAATATCAGATAAGAAAATTACTGAATGAGTAGGGAGGATTCTAAGTTATATGAGGAAAAAAAAAAGGTTCAGGATGTAGACAAGACATGACCCATCATTTTCCCTATCTTGATTTCCACATAAAACCTGCCCAGTATTTATTTTTCCCCCTGTATTTTATAATAAAGGTAAACATAAAGCAGTTGTAAGGACTAAATGAAAGAAAACAACCAGTTTAGTTTTGTAAACCTATCAGACCTCTAAGAAGAAAATAAAGGGCTGATGGAAAACATACAGAAGGACACTTAAAGTCAGAAGACTATACTGGGTCAAGAACCGGTGTATAAGTATGGATAACCAATATAAGCCAGCCATAGGTTTATTTCAAAAGAAATCTGTAAGTTTTGTAACCAGTGAAGGTGTGATGCTCTGGGACATTCTTCCAGTAAAAAATAATAAGAGTAAATACCTATTGAACTTTAAGATGTAGTCCAGTAGGTTTCTGAAAGAGTTGAAATGTTATGATTGCTGCAGCAAAATTGTTTTGATGGTCCAGGAAATCAGGTGGTTTCCCTCCAACATTTGTACTGCCAAACCTGCATCCAGTATTAAACAAAGACAGGCATCAGATGCTTCATGATCTGCATCAGGAAGACAGAGGCACACATGTCACATGAGGAGCCACATCTCTCCTGCATTGCAATGTTTCATATATCTGGTGTCCCTGACACCCCAAGTCATTGCCCTGTCTATTGTTTAAGGAGAGGACCGGTACAGAGTTGCTCAGTGCACTGAAGCATTTCCTTTTGAAACAAGAAGGAAGCAGGCACATGGGATTTCTCCTTCAAGCTCATTTCATTCAGAGTTTGAGGAAAGAAGAAAAAATGAACAAACAAACAAACAAAACCACCCCCCACCCACCCCAAAAAAGAGTCAAAACCCAAACCACACCACAGTCCTCATCTCTCTTCCATTTTGTGATGTCTTTTAAACTTTTTTTCCTGACTGTAAAGAAACATCGGAAAGAAGGTCTGTTTTCCTAATGTAGGATTTAATTTCTAATTATGTTTTTCATGTTTAAGATTAGGAAACAGAGTGATTTATATTCTGTGAATTAAAGAAATGAGAATAGCTGGAATTTTTGGACCAGTCTCTTGCACTCATAGCTCAGCAGTAAAGAAGCCACACATACTGTGACAAACTGAAATTATCTCTAGGGTGTTCATCTGTCAAATAAGTTGATTCACATCTCATCTCCTTTCTGAATGAGATGAAAACGAGTCTGCTACATTACTTCTGCTGTCAAAGTGGAAGATGGATTCAACCCCCTTTAAAGTGACAGTGAACTTTTTACTGTCTGTTTCTGAAGAGTAAGTACATAGGGTTTAACTTTATCTGCAGGGACTTAACCTTATCTCATGTATAGAGAACAAGGAGATATGTCCAAAAACTTTCAGATTTAGTCCCTTGGGCCTAAAGCAAAATTTTTTTAACTTTCAGCTTGTGTCTGCCTTCCTGAAGTTTTCAGATGCAATTGATTGTGAAAGGTGTCTGAATGACAGGACTGTTTGGGAAGGGGTGAGGTCTCAGCACTCTTTAAACAATTGTTTTAACCAGGAAATTAGAATTCAGCAGCTGGTACAGGGAGGGAAGGCAGAGAGACCAGCGTGCTCAGGGAGAAGAAAGAACTAGGAACCAACTGTGAGAAAGACCTGCCCATTTCACTTACAGAATTGACTACAAAGCCATCACTATCCATCTGGTGAACTGAAAACAAGGTAAACTCAATTTCCTTGCCCACTGACAAATCTTCACACAGCCTTTATTTTTACCTGTTGTCTTTAATTGCTTTGCTATCAAAACTCCTGCAAGCTCATCATTCTCCCCACCCCCAAAAATCTCTAATGCCATTCAGAAGCAACGAAGCATCCAGATCTGCTTAACACAAACATTTATCTCCTGCAATCTCCCGTTTCCTTTGCCTTGTGTTTGTCAGGGCAAGACACATTGCCCTGTCTTTCCTGTCCCTTCAGTCTTTCTATCTCTTACATTTTACATATTCAACCCCTCCTCATTCTGCAAACTGGGACCTGCTCAGGTTTTCCTAAGATGCCACATTCATATATATTGCAGACCAAGTATGCAGAAAATGGTTCCCCCAAAAGTAAATTCACAGCATTAACGCTGTGAGGGTGCTTGTTGGGTAGAGATCTAAACTCTGAGGGTGCTGGAGGTAAAGACAATTCTGCTGTCTGAACATTCATAAACCTTTAAGTATCAAGAGGTAACAGCAGAGAGCTATATATTTATGATTTTCTGACTTAAAACAGCCAGAAAATCATAAATATATAGCCCAGTATTGATCAAGTAGCTTAAGCGCATCTGTATGCAGAATGCATTTGCTTGCTAATGAACCCTGTAACAACACTTTCTGCATCCCTCCTCTTGTAGATGTGCTATTGCTTATCAAAGAATGTGATTAGAAAAAAGCAACAGAGAGTGTGAATGTTATGCTCAGTAAGGACAGCATTCATTTGGAAGACAGTTGTCTGGGTAACAGCTTTGTTCCCTGAACTAGTTTTGCATTTTTAGCACTTATTCATTACAGTATGGGGATGTGGACCACAGTTCAGGACTCTTCTCCCTCCAGAGATCATCTTTTATCTTCACAGGCCCCATCCCCATTCCCCCTTTTCCCATAAATTCTGTATTCAGCAGTTCAGACCCTCATTCTTGCTCAATGAGTGAAAGCAATTGTGGCTACTATGATTTGTGTAATGTACAATGTGACTGAAGTGCTGTAGGTATGGCAGACCAGGCCTTTCAGATACACAGAAGAATGTCTTGTTTCAGGATCTCAAATGGCTTCAGCAGGAGACACAGGTCGAGAGATTCAGCTCTCACAAAATGGATGTAGATCTGAGCATATGAAAGAACAGAGTACCTGACACCCTAGAAGCCTTAGTCCTACAGCTAGACATTAAACAGGAGTTTTCTGGGTCACACTGCTCATTTTAGATGGTTAAATCTTTTTTCTTAAATGAGTCAATGCTATTTTCAGAGGTATATTAGGTGTTCGTGTTGTGGATCATATTAGGATGGGTGTTAGGAATTCTGTTATGAAAATTGCTTTGAAAAAAGTATAATTTTGAAAAGTATACTATAAGTACAATTATTGTGACCTCTCACCCTCTTCCCTATTTCACAGCCTTTCAAACACCTAGGCAAACATACAGTCTTTACAATGGACCTGAAGGATATATCTTCTTTTTATGTATACTACAGTCATCTGATATCGGTGCAACACAGAGACAGCAAGAACAAAGTTGGGATCCATGGCAATGTTCACACTACAAAATAAAATAAAAACAATAAATAAATAAGGCAGAGTAAGCAAGACTTGCCTAAAACCTGCTACTGCATGATTTGCTGGTGAATAATAATGTACTAGTGTCCCACTGGAAGACATACACCCTCAATTAAGATTGTTGCAAGATGGCTCAGGTCTCTCAAATCAGTTCCACATTTCCATCATTTCTGTGCTTGCCAGGACATCTGATCTGCACAGTTGTTCATCTATTTGAACATCTGCTGCAGATCTGGGGCCTGGATCCATCTGTCAGTCTCCATAGTCCCAGCCTCAAAGATTGCAGTCAAGTAAACACCAGCCAAGCAAAATTCTTCATGGATAGTATCCAACATCATAGGAATCTGCTTTTCCTTATACCACGATACTGATATAAGCCTGGAAGATTTCCTTAAATCAGTGAAATTATAGTAATGTCAATCAGCAGGGTGAAGGAGATCAGAAATTGAAGAAACTGAAGTAAACTTTCATCATCCCATAATGCTGTCATCTACTTTACTCTTTCCAGGTTAACAGATGGAAGTAATAATAAAACCTGTCCTTAGGACATGCCATTTGGAAAACCCACATTAGCCAACTTTACGGTTTCTTTCCCTAAAAACCAAAATGACAGTTTTAATTGCCTCGTCTTGTTTTGAGAACAAGACAAGGTGCATGTGGGGGGAAGATCACAATTGTATAATCAAAGGGACAAATTCATAGGCCTCAGGTTCATTCACTAAGGTACTCCAGCACACCCAGAAATCCTTGGTTGGATTGAGGTCCTTGCTTCTAATACAGACTTCAAGTAACATTTTATCATGTGTTTATGTAGTGCCTTATGGACTATTGACAAGCCTTTGCCCAGAGGAACCTGTAGTTCCAAAGACATAGTCAAATGCTAATTAGACTGAAATGCACCACTAACTTGTCACTACGACTTGCTACTACACTCCACAGTAGATCTTTACATGTGCCTATTACGACTACACAAAAGACATAGAAACACCCTGGTGTTTACAGCACTCGATTAAAACATCAACAATATTACATAAAATGAAGGAACCACAGACATTTAGGTCCTTGGGCTCCAAGATGTTTAATTTAAAAAACTAAGAACACTGGCTCTGCAATAATGTTATATTTTTATCTTCATTACCTTCTCTGTCTCTCCAGTAACAACTTTTCCTATAACCATAGATTTCAAACTACTCACATTACTATGATGATATAATTTGTAAATGTTTAGCCATAGGGTAAAAACAATTTCTTTTATGAATTGCATACCTATGGTCACATAGTAAATTTTTTCTTTGAAAGCCTTGTTTAGGCTTTACAAATATACCTGCAGTTCATGGACATTCTGAAGTGATAAGCCAAATTGTCTGTCTCACATAATTAAATGTCTTATTTAAAATTTTTTCTGCAAGAGGAAATAATGACACCTAATGATTATTGAATAATGACTGTGCTGGTTTTAGGTGGAAAAAAAAAAAAAAAGGACTTAGAAGTGTGAACATGAATCCTGGAAGCCCTGTATTCACTGAGGAATCCTTCCCCTACTTATCATGGTTTGATAATTTAAGAATGTATAAAAAGCATTTACAAATCAATTAGCATTTATTTATTTGTTAAAAGATGAGAATTCTACAACAGTGAACTAACTGCAATTTGCCCGATACTATCAACCTGACCAAACACATGACAGAATCGCTTGGTCCCTTAGGAGCTATTTGTTACCTTGAGCTTCTGAAAATGTTTATGGAAAATGTTTAACTGTCCTCGCTGTTCCTGATCTGAAGAAAACTTAAACATCAAGAGATAATTTTACCTTATAATCTCAAAATGCTAAGCTCCCCATGGTGTCCCATCCTCTGTATATCCCCTCTGTATGTCCCAACCCTGTATATCAAGAATCTAATTTTCTTCACATAACTACAGTATATGATATTTATACGGAGAACTGAATATGTAAACTGTAGGCACAGTTTCAATCCATCATGGAAATAAACACAGGATTTAGAGTTTACAATAATAATAGACTATATAATAGCTCATTTTTATAATGATCATGTGTATAAAAGTCTCCTCTGTAAAACCAGTAACACAAAAAATGTAGTCTGTCATAACACGATGACAAAAAGTTTCAGTCACAGAATTAAAATATAATGTGATGCAGAAAACAGAGATGACATGAAATGGATCCAAAAGGTTCCCACAGGGGCTTGACCATGCTTTAGAAAACTCAGTGTCAAGAGACAACGGCAAGATCAGGACTTGTTTCCTCTCCAGAGGATGAGCTCAAGAACAGAACTCAAAGCTACACTTTGGACAAAGTCTGAACTCGCCTAGTGACAGGGTGATTCCCATCCAAGCAGTGCTACTCTACTCATACTGAGCATCTAAATTTCCAGGTACTGACCCCTAAGGCTGATGGAGGGTGTGTACAGCAAAGGTGATAAGAGAGGGGCTTTTCTTGCATTTAGTCCATGGCTGGCAACATTGCACTTACACAACACCACAGATGCTTTCTTGAGGTAGCAAATTGCTATACAAGTCAATACCAAGCTAAACAAAAGTAGCTGAGACACTTCTCTAATGTAAAACACAAGTGATTTGTTGACTGCATTTTATGTAATGACATGTTAAGGACTACAATGTATGGTTCGGGATGAGCACATCTGATTCAGACCAGCAAAGTAGTTAAAAAATTCTACCAAAAAATTCTACCAAAAAGTATTTGGCAAGGCATGTCAGATGACTTAGGAAGCAAGTACTGTCACCAAGGCTATGACTTGAATTTATCATGTGCAGTACATATTAATGAGGGACAATGGGATGGAACTTTTGTTAAAAGAACAGTTCAAAGAACAGAATATTTTTGTTAGAAAGAAATGACAGGTTCAGCTTCTTACATGTGTCAGCATGGAGAAGGCTTACACCTTACAATTAAGGTCAGATATATGTACAGCTTTACTCATACTACCTGATTTCTGAGGATAAATACGTGTTCAGAAAGGAAATCCAATCACTAAGCCATTAGTTGTATTTTGGTTGGAACAAGAACTTGTAAAATATATCTCCTACCCAACATATCTTTTAATTTCCATATAACAAAATATATAATAATGTTTTAAATATTTTTATATATAACGGAGTACCACAATAATTAATTCCATGAATAATTGAAGGATTTAGTCATGCTGATCATACCATCCCAGGCAATGAAATTCATATAATGACAGCATCACTATTCAAGAAGGTGCAATCTAAATATCTACACCAAGACAACAGACTAGGACATAAAAACACAAGGTTAAAAAATGAAGGTAGAGAGATTTCAGTAATACCAGAGGCCTGAAATATAAACCAGGAGTAAAACTGTTGTTTTTTTAACTCCTACCTGCAAGGTTTGAGGGGACCAAAATTATAATCTATGTACCAGATAGAAAAACAGATAAACATCATATTGTAATACAGTCACAAAGTCATGCAAGCCTGTGGTCATGTAAAAGATTTTAATCAATGGTCACAAGAAAGACAGGTTGGATGCTTTACTTTTTTTTTCCCCCCCTCTGACAAGAGTGAACTCATTTTTATACTGATGTGCCTATTTTTGGATACTTAACATTCCAGGTATGAGACAAAATCCCTCTTTCTGCTCAGGCTTTGGATAAGACTTCTGAAGGAATTTGTTTGTGGAGAGAAAATTGGGTTCTGAAAAGATTAACATAATTTATCAACTTTTGAGCAGATAACCCCCTCACCTCAATCAATGATTAGCACTTTTCCTGTTAATGTAACTGAAAAATCCTTTGATGTGACCACTAGTACACTTCCATGGGGCCAACAAACAACTCCAAATCAAACTTCATCTACCATGGGACAAGAGCACACAGTTTTCAAACAAATATCAGTGGATGATAAACAGTAACTGTTTGTTTCTATCATGTCACAGTCTGCAAGTGTGAAACTCAGTAATGTAGTGCTGTATTTTGAATACAACTACTTAAGCTTATATACCGCAAGATAAATCTACTTTTGTTTGCTATGTACAGCACTACTACTTCTGATTTTACTTTCATGAACAGATCTACTGATTCACTAGAACATACAAGTTTCAGAGGTGTTTAATCCAACCCATACAATATCTAAAAGTAATTTTACTTGGCTGTTGAAGTACCACTTCAGAAACTGTTCACTGTGATTGAGCTGTTCTTTCTTCTCCCCTCAATCCCCAAAAGCAGAAAAGGTTAATGATGGCAACTTTGGTAGATGATAATTTTCCTTTCCTTAAAGGAGTATCTGTGAAAATGATTCAGCTGCAATTGTCATCTCTGTTCTGAGCCCTGTGAGCAGAATAGTTTCTAGATTTTTATCTGACAAAAAGTCAGCATAAAATAACTAAGTAGTTATGGAGTAGAGTCTGGGCTAGAACTCAAACTTCCCCTACTGCTTACTAATCTACACTTAGCAGACTTCATGCACTTCATGATGCATAATGAGCTATGAGGAATGGAGTGAGTCTCTGAAAAATAAGGGTTGTGGTTGGCAGACACAAGGGAGGTAGGAAGTGTGTGTTAGAACTATCTCAAGCCAAACAAATATTTAAGCTAGACTTGCCTACTTCCTAGGTAAAACGCCTTACCAGTGAGCAATAATACATAAGAAAGGTAGATACTACTTCCTCTACTGGTGCATGTGCTTTTAAGAAGGACAGGGACAATTGAGTGCTCTGAAATAACTTTTCCAGGCTTCTCACACAGGTGACATTCAAATGAACAGAAGTTCCTTACCTCCAGAGCAGCAAAAGAGAGCAAGAGGACCTCTCTCAGCAGAACTGAGCAGTCCCCACCCAGGACATTCTTACCTTCCCAGATCTCACTCAATCCCTCTCCTTCAACAACGACTTGGTCTCCTACAGGATATATATCATTAATCATTGCGGACTACCGCAACTTTTAGACACTGAAGTCCATCACTGGTTCCACTTCTTTAAGCTCCCTGGGAAAACCCAGATTGCAGGCTGCAAGACTGCAAGACATTGATAATGTGAATTCATTTGCCTTCATGGTACAATGACCCTCAAAGAAAGCCTGTTCATGTTCACCTAGGAACTTGTGGACACTATTCACTCCAGTATTGCCACAGACTGGATAGTGGTACAATAATAGCCACATAAAAGGTGAGTTTATTAGTATTGAGGTCCACATGGCAGAAAAGCTGAGCTGAATCATCTTTATGATACTTTATTATCTAAAAGGTTTTTCTACTTACACAAGTTTATACTGTGGCCTCACAGTGCATTTTGCACTCACGCTGGGCAGGGTGGGTTTTTTTGCTTTAGGCTTTCTATGCACTTGCAGCAAAGCATCAAGAAATAGGACAGGAAAAAAGGAAAAATTAAATTAGAGATCTTCACAGTTACATGGTCTATAAATATACTTATGACATAGGTGCCAAACGAGATCATACATGAGCTACCACACATTCATCTGTTTTATCCTGCTGGATAAAACTTTTCTTCAGGTAAATCCACTGTAACTGAAAGGTACCAAATTAAAGAAGTAGGGGTTTTTAGTTATCTGTAGGAGATACCATACAAATATCTGCAGTGTACATCTCTTCCAGGCTGTCTATTCTTTACCAGCTGACAAGCTAAACATACAAAGTGGGGATATTTGGGGAGAGATAAGATACATGGGAGCAGAATCTCAGTAGGTGTAGATCTATACTGCTACTTTCAAACTAAAGAAAATTTTAAGTTCATTTTTTATAAAAAGTACTAATGAAATACAAAATTACATTGCACTTTTCAGGGTTTGAAATGTACTCTTAAAAACTCAGCCATTGTTCCGTTGACGGCTATTCTGCCTGAATAGATTTTCCCTTTGGCCTCAGACACAGAGACAAGGAAGAAAGAGACCAAATTGCCTTTCCATCTAACAGCTCCTAAAAGGGTGTTGAAACAGGAAGCTACATAAATAAGGAAATGAGCTGCCTCTATTAGGCACAAGATTTGGATGAATTCAGGACTGATGGGGAATACAAGTCTATTGCACCTCAGATAAAGAGTCTGGTTTCTTTGTCTAAAAACTGAAGAATCTCCAGATGAGGTCAGCTCCCTGACAGTATTGAAATACTTACCATACTGAAATGAAAAATAGCAAAAGAGACAAAAGAACACCCAGAGGATTACTATAAGATACTTTCCTCAAGATATTGTTCTGTAAGTATGCTATAACTAGAAAGAAAGAAACAACAATAATAAAAAAACACGAGGTGGACAGCAAAATAAATGTCATAAGACTTAGTTCTGGGACATGCCAAGTGTCTGAATGTCAATTCCCTCTGCATATCACCATCAGTCTTGTAGTAAACTCCCACTATTTCTTTGTCTTCCAAAAGGCTCTAATAAAAACCTATTGTTATTATAGAGTGCCTAGTCCAAAGTCTGCCCTAATTAGTGCCCAAACTCTGTACAAAAGATATGTACTTCCATTTCTTAACATTTAATGATCTTCCAGGTCAGTGTTCACAGAAAAGCATGGCAAACTCTTGTTTTAAATCTTCTAGTTGATCATTTTGTCATATTTCCTCTGCTTCTTTAACTGTGAGTTTAGAACTTGTACTCAGTATTTCTCATATTTTCCCTGTCATTTATTGTTATGAAGGCCTATATCCCAGTCATTTCTTTTGAAGCCTAAAGCATCATTTTCCAATGTGAATAATACTATGCAGTATTACAAATGTGGGAAGAGAGCTATAGAATAATGGAATAATAGAATGTAGCTCGGAATAATGATATATTCTGTTTTGTTCTCTATTCCCTTTCCAGTCATTCCCATCTTTCCAGTTGCTTTGTCAATTGGTGTTTAGTAAGACACTTTGTATCGAGCATTTTGCAAAAACTCCTGTATTTCTTTCCTAATTTCATGTAGGCGGAGTTAATTCTGTCCTCAATTTCCTCACTCATTTTCATTTGCAAATATTAGCACTGAACATAGCCTGATGATTTCTCACCCACTTGAGTATCAGTCTGTTCTTCTGTAGCTCTTCTAGTCCACCAATTTTTTTATTTAAAAAAAAAAGTCTGAACAAATCTATCATCATCATGTGCTACCATATAACTGTTCACTTCTTTGTGGAGACAGCTTATAATTTGCTTGCGCAGTGCTAGTCCCAGCACAGACCCTAGTGGAAGGTGTTGGAAATCTCTCATCTAGAAAACCTGTTCATTACTCAGCCCATATAAGTGACAGCTGACCAGATTACCCACATCTTTGACTCCTTCTGATAACTCAAACATATGACTAAGACATGACCTCCATATACAAAATATATGACAATTATTTCCCCATATCTTGTGTTCATTCATATATGTGCTGCTAGAAGAGCAGTTATGGCCTGCACGAGACAAATAACCATCAGTTTAGATCAGCTCCACAGCACTTTTAAAGAAATTATCTTATTTGTTACATGTCCAATCCTCAAATTATAGAACAAATTTAAATAATAAACTCTATATGGCAACTAATAATTCACTTTCTTGAATGGGGAATTACTAAAAAACAAGCACAAAAGAAAAAAAAGAATCTTAAACAGACCTTTGTATAGCCCCCCCCCTTTTTTTTTTTCCCTTTATTTTTCATGATAATCTTACGCTGACCATACTTGCCATTTACTTGTAGTAAAGCACTGATGGAAAAAATCACTCTTTATCCTGAATAAGAGAACCACAATCTTGTCTTTAATAGAGTTCATGTCTATCCAATAGCAGGCATATTTATGTCTTGACTCTTTAGTAATAGGAACTCCAATCACTTTCTTGTGATTTTTCTGGGCTCTGTCTTTGACCTTATTTATAACTTGGACTTTCTTTTTGGAAAATAGGTAATAAACTGGAGGTTTCTTTCTGATGTTCAATATCAACAGTACTTGCTTGCTCATACTGACAAGGAGATTCGAAGAATCTAAAAAGACTTAAAATGAAATCTGGAAATTTAACAGGGGGTTGGGAGCTGTCAGCTTGTTTTTATCATGCTTCAGTCTTATTTCAGGTCCAATCAGCTGTGGCAGGTTGATTAAGGTACTAAGTTACATCTTTGTTATATATGAGACAGGCTTAACATTTCCCTAGTTAACCTTCTGTGCCTTGCAAGTCACTTTCTGTACAAAGTACAGCTGCTTACTGCAGCAACTGAAGAGGGATAACAACGGTAAGCATGATTTTGGGTGCTGTTACAGCAAGGGCAAGCATGGGGGTCTGATTGCAGAAAGCACCAGAAAGTGCATGAGCAAAGGGAAGATCACAAGACAACCACATCAATTTCCCATTCCTATCAATACCAGTTTTGTGAAGGATGGTGAAGAACAGTGTGAGACACTAGCATCTATAACTACCTGAGGAGATGAGAGACTGTAGTTTATTCAGCAATGTGAATTGGCTCTGCCTATTAGCACCAGAGCTGCTGAAGAACAATGTCTTTAACCAAAGCTCATGCAGGGTCCAGTATATTTATATATGGAAAGAAAACAGTAAGTATAATCAAATTATTTATCACTGAAACTTCCTGAGTAAAAAGCAATACCATGGAGATAAATTTAAAGTACCCAACAATTAAGAGAACTCATGAAGATCTCTTATCCTCCACAATTTCTCACAGCACTTGCTTTGCTTCAGAGAAGTCACATCACAGGCACTGAGCACCACCAAATTCCACATTCAAAGATTTACTTTAAAGGCATAAATGATGATTAGGCAACGGTTTCCCATAGAAAGTGAATGAGATCTGGTACTTCATTTCCCTGTGCACTTTTAAAATATCACATTGAATTTCTGCCCATAAAAAGAGATAAATCAACTAAGACTGTGATTTACCTCCTTTATAGGGCTGAAATTCAATAAAAGAAAATGTGTGAAAAACTCACATCAAAACTCAGAAGTCTCATCAGCTTTATGAAAATCAATACTTTGATAGCTTACATTCTATTTATTGTATTATATACTTGCCTGTATGATTCAGACACAGTTCTTTCTGACTTTCTTAATAACAATAAGGAAGCATCCTTCCTTGAATTGTCTTTGTCATTAATTCAGAATAAGGGGCAGTTTTGTTGCATTCAAGTCAGGAAACAGGAAGCTTCTATATGCAGTTAAAGTACCCTTATAAGGCTTGTCCCCAGGTACTTTTTTCCATGAGCTGACCAGCTTCCCCATCCCTATGGCTCTGTGTTCACTGACCATTCTAGTTATGTTAGTGATTTAGTCCTCATATTCCCAAACTACAAGAATCCCAAGGATTGCTTTGGCAGAGCTTATTTCTTAGAATCATAGAATCATTAAGGTTGGGAAAGACCTGTAAGATCATCAAGTCAATCCGTCAACCCAACATTATCATGACAATTAACCATGTCCTAAAGTGCCACATCTACACATTTTTTTAACATCTCTAGAGATGATGACTCCACCATTTCCCTGGGCAGCCTGTTCTGATGCCTCACCACTAATTCCTAATATGCTATCTAAACCTCCCCTGGCACAGCTTAAACCCATTAGAATTTGTAAGACCCCATTTGACACAAGGAAGTATTTGCCATTTTATACTGAACCACACAAACAGCCTGCAGAACAAAACAAGCACCATTTTCAAGCTCTAGCTTGAAAAACAGGTAACAGAGCCTGAACCGATGATTAGCTCTTTACTGTAACAGCACCTTATATAGAAACTTGTCCTTTAAAAAACAAAACAAAATCCTCTTTTCTCGCTATAGCTTCTCAGTAACTGTAGAGTCACATGGGGGGGGGGGAAACACCCAAACCAAACACCAAGAAAAGCTGTGTTATTTGTGGTCTCTTACATGACAAGAATTATTTTTGACTTCATTAACACATCTTAATGATCAGTATTACCTTTACAAGCTAAATAATAATTTCTTTTCAATGCCACTGTGTGTCCATCTCCCTTTTCACTGTGTGACATTTTCCTCACTCCCTATAGGTATGCCTTTCCAGAGTCCAGTCATTTATACTAGAAACTGCACAAGAGCAGTAAAAAAACTTCAGCATTTACATTTTCTAGTACCATACAGCATAGACTAGACACTGAACAATTAAATATCTTTCCAATATTCACAGTTAGGATGTTTTAATTACCTGCTTGACAAGGACATTTCCTTCCATGATTTATGAGGTGGATAATTAGCTTTTTAAGTACATATTATAGGTGCAATTAACTGTATCAGTCAGTAGTCTACCATCAATACAAGTATAGGCCATATGATAAAAATCACTGAGTGATTCCTTAGTGTAATAACCTGTGTTCTAAGGTTTGAAATAACTCAACCATTCCTGGGAATAAGTGAAGGAACAAAATAGCAAAGCAAAATATTTTTCTCCATTCTGATTCTGTTCATCTGGTTGTGTTAACTTCTCATTTGCTTACTCTTCTAAATTTTAAAGGACATTCAAAATCCTTTTAATGTTTTTTCCTAAACAATTTCAATCTTCATTGGAGTGAAATTTGACCCTGTCAAAACTGATTGAAATTCCCATGCATTGTAATGCTAACAATTCATTCAGTACAGACAGGGTTTACACAAGGAGGAAAGTGGCTTAGATGTTAAAATCAGTTACTTTTTAAAATAATCTTTCTCCTTCTGCTTCAAGCATTGCTGTTCAGCTGCCATTGACTCTGCAGGGATGGTAAGGTAACAGAATTACTGCTCATCTGTTTGGCAAAGTCTGCATCTGTGAGTTTAGCCACAACTTATCAATCAAGCTAAGTAAGAGAGAGGTGTAGAGACAGGTGTGTGGTGAAGGGTAGACACATATATGCAGCATGAAAAAACACAGAAGCTGTCTAGTACATGCCTTTAGCAGCTCACCATGTGGCCATGCTGTAAGGTAATTTTGTCATATACTCAGCCCCATCTCACAAAGACATTGAGAGGTACACACATGAAGCTGCATTTAACAAAACACACAGGGAAACTGTGATTTTCCTAAAAGAGGAAGAGTCATATTTATCTTACATTCTCTTTATCATCTTGCTGACTTCCACTTTAGACTAACAGTAGAAATTTGCATGCAATCAAAGTCTGTCTTTTCAGAAGAACCTCTTGGGCCCCTTGAATTTTTCTTTGCCATTGACATCATTAACAACTTGAATAGAAATACTGCATGCTGCCATGACATAGTAATTAATTTTTGTCTCTCCTTTAATTCCTTGAGTACAGACCTTTAAAACCAGCATCTTCATTCTACTCTCAATTTCATTAACTTCATGATAGAGTAGCCAGGTATGGTGTTACTCCCATGCAATGAAATCAGGATAATTTTTTTGCAAAAGAACACAGTGCTCCTGAGGAGGGCAGACTATTTCCATATGTATCTGTGACATCTCTAATATCAAAAATTCTTCAAAAACTGCTGGGGTCCTCTTCATATTTCTAAAATTCAAGCTTGGCTGACCTCCTTGGAGTTTTTTTTGTAGCATTCAAGTCAGCACTTTCCTCTATGAAATTATATATAAACAAAGAGTGTAAGTGTGACTCTGACACTGTGGAAACAGAATAAGGAACTGTTGATGATGAGACAGACCAATATATTATCTTTTCTGAGCTCCAAGTTGGCTTGTAAGAATTTCTTTGAGCAGCATCTTCTCTATTGTAACCTCCAGGCTTGGATAATTTTTCAGTCTTTTACTGATATGCAGCTGCTATCTGATAGATAATAAAACAAAAGGAATTTACCTTTTCTCAGAGATATTAGGTAATACCCG
This sequence comes from Chloroceryle amazona, assembly GCA_027560015.1. Taxonomy (NCBI): domain Eukaryota; kingdom Metazoa; phylum Chordata; class Aves; order Coraciiformes; family Cerylidae; genus Chloroceryle; species Chloroceryle amazona. The sequence goes on along the minus strand of JANHFX010023171.1, from coordinate 24,431 downwards.
AGTTTGATCAACCACATCCATTCTAAACATCATAGACCTTTGAACTCATGATAGATAAATAGCCCTCCTACAGATAACATCCTTATTGTAAAGTCCATGACTTCTTGTTTTATTGCCATTTGTAGAACGATATAGCCAAAAGAAAATAAAGTATGATCTTCAGTCTTGTAGGCCACTCAAGAAAGTCAAGGAAGTGACACACTGATTTGCTTTACCTGGAAAAAACTCCAGTATCCACAAAAGCTGCATGTCCCAGTATTTGAACACAGGATGTTTTAGGAAATGAAGTTCTAGGTATGGTAAAAACATCTGTCTACTCTGGAGATCCTTTAGGAATTGTGATTTTAGCAGATGAGGTTGAAAATCCAAAGGGGATTCAACATGAAACCCAACCGAACAGTTCACTGGTGGTAGTGAACTGAGCAGTACTTTTTTTTTTTTATTTTTAAGTAGCTTGAAACATATGTCTGCAAGGTATTTATGAGTGCACAGCTAGAGCTGTGTGATAGCTGACAGAGATAGCAGAAATTAAGAGGATTTTGCAGGTTACATCAGCAGATCAGCTGGGGACCAAGGATGGACATGCCAAGGTTGATGTGGACTCATAGCCCTGTGTTGACAATTCACAGTGGATCCACTGGGGACTGCTGCTCATATCTCAAGAGCAGTGGCCGATGCTGATGAGCTACTGTTAGCTCCATCTTAGGACTGATGTTAACTAACAAAACATTCATGACACCTGCCCACCCAATACCTGGATCTAATTAACCACTCAGAGCAATACATTTCCTGAACAGAAGAGACAGAAATCCATTATCAACACTGACTTCTGCCTTTAGCAACTGTTGTGAGGTTGCAACTGTTTTGAAGTAAAGCCTAGCCTAGAACAGGGGATCCTCTCCATTTAGAGAGAAACATCACTGCAATAGAAATGACTTTCTCTGACCTCGATGCAAGAATCTCTCTCACTTCAATCCCAAAGCTCTGTGGCACTCAAGCAAACATAAGTGCCAAGTCATTTTTTGTAGTGAAGCAGATACTAAAAGATAAGGATGAAACATGAAAGAAAAAATAGTTTGTTGACAATCAGTAAGCACAAACATGCTTTGTACTGTGACATATCATACTGAAATTCACCCCAGGTTTATGTTCACCCTCTCAAGTTCCCCCTGTAGTTTCATCTAGAGAAGTTATTTTTACTTACTCATCTCATACAAGATACAGATTTTTCTTTTAAGCTACAAAGCAGAGGTTAGAGTGGCGGAAGGTTGAGCTGATGATAGCTATTAAGGGACTAATTGTTTTTCATCTGTTGGATCCCACTAAAACAGTACAGATTGAAGAAGGGAAAAATAATTGGATGAGGAAAGAGTAGCTCATAACTGAAACTGATCAGCTCAATCACCATCACCTATTATTGCAGCAATCAGACATAACTTGTAAATGGTGACACATGTACCTAGGCAACATACAGAGAAGCAGTTGATGAGATATATGTAACCAAAATGCAACTTTGCATTATGCTTTTTTAAATGACTTTTAAATCATCTATAACAGAAGTATTAGTTAATTGTTTTGGAGGTGCTGAAGCCAGAAAACAGCAAAGAGTGTTGCTTGAACAACCAGGCCTAGAATCCAAGAAATCCTTCTTGGCTAGCTTCAAATTCAAAATATAAACAATACAACCTCTAGATTTCAAGAGCAGCTGAGGATATCTTGTAGTTTCTGGATCCAGGTAACTTTGCCAGAGGAAGGAGTGGGATAGCTTGTAGGAAGTGGACAAAACAGACAATCCTCAAGATCTCAACATTAGGGCTTGGGTGTTTTTTTCTTTATGAGAGTGACTACTAAACTTATTTCAAGCATGCTTATGAAGACGAGTTATTAGCACTGTAGAAGCAAGATTAAACATACAGGTCCATGTTTCCTCAGTTGCTACACAGGCTCCCATTGAGGACCACAAGGGCATTAAAAAGTACAGAGCTGCCAGGAAGACATAGCCATGCAACCAAGTATAGGAGCTCAAGGGCTGCTTTGCTATATCATGTTTTACTGTTTCACTTAGCTCCTTCATGTGCCCTGGTCTTCCCCAGAAAGGGAATTATCAAGGTACTACAAGAAAAGGCATTTTGACTGTTACTTCCAGCCTGGGGAGACCATAATCTGCCAAATCTTGAGCTAATCCACAGGCACCCTGTACAATTTATTACCATGGCACTACATAAAGGACCACAGAATGCCAACTGTCATGAGTCATTATGCTGCATCTAACTCAGCACATAAAGGCTTCCTGCAATGTTCCTGAAAGCTAAGTGAGATAAGAGTAACTTAATAAAGCACAGCTGTGTACTTGTTGTTGTGAGATGTTGTTTACTTAATACACAGTTGCCAGTCTCATATGTGTCACTCCAGGCACCCAGTCCTTAAGGAGATAAAATTTCAATAGTTTTTCAGAAAACATTGTCAAGAAGGTTCCACTTTCCCTGGGGGCTGACTCATCAATTGGCAGTCAAGATACATAGTGTCTCTGATCATCACAAGAGTTTCCAGAAGGGGTCAGTCCAAAGTTTAGGACTTCTAAAATAAAGTGGACAGGATGGTATCTCAAAAGGACTTGTTGAATTTCCTGCTTCAGAACCTAAAACAATTGGAGAATTTTAATATAAAACCTCTGGAAATCTGTTCTGATCATCTTAAAAATCAGGAAAGGCACGTACTGGCACAGTATGAGTCATACTTGAGCAGGAAATAAATTGCTGGATAAAGCATCAGGTCAGTCTGATGGCATAGCTTGAAATAAAGCAAGTCAGACAGACAAACGTTTTAATAAGTGAAAGTCAAGTACCCCTTTTGGGTGCTGGGTAAGAACTTACCTGGAACATTATGTAGTAACTTCCCTCTTACCAAAACTATTTATCTGGACAGATATCCCTTGAAAACATTTTAAAATTCTCATATCAAATGGTACCCATGACAGGTACTTTCCTCATGTGACATTAAACCAGCAAAAACTTCTTGCATTGAAGATCATAGGTACTACTTACATCTAGAGGCTAAGAACTTGTTTGCTTTGGCCTCAACCCTGAGTATGGGTTTCTTTTATTCCAGCTATTATGTATCTCCTTGGGATATATGTTTACTACAGATAGAGTATCAAGCAGCTTGCCTACTGACCAAAAGCATACTGAGGTTGTCCCTGCATTATCACCACAGAAACAGAATCTGTTTATAGGCATATAGTACATCTATGGGTAGGGAACAGATCATGATCATTTGCATTCGCTTGAGTCCACATTTTCTGTATTTCCTTGACTGAAATCAGATTATGACAATGTAGCTGGGAACAGAACTGGTTTTAGAACTACCGGAATGTACATTTATTTCTTCTTGAAGAGACAGTTCTCTGAAGCTACTGTGGCCTTTGTCTGACAGCATGAACTAGGATCATTCAAGCAGTTACTGCTGAAAGAAGTGTAAACATACAACAGATGTATCCGCCAACGGTCACTGCACTGCTCATGTAGCAGTGTTTTCCAGGGTTTGTCTGCTGACAGAAAGAAATGGGCACTTAGTGTTTTGTAGTTCTGATGGTATAAAAAGCAAGGTTTGTAATAAGGTTTTTATTTCTTCTTTTGTTTTTTTTTTCTTCTCTTTTCTTGCTAGAGCTTTTGGTTTAACAAATATAAACTACCTTTCAGAGACAAAAGCCATTCTTCAGGTAGAACACCTTTTAACCAGCCCATCCATCTATGCCTATTTGCACCCGGAATTTTTTGGAAAAGTGGGTCAGATATTCACTGTCACAATTCAGCTGTTGCCCCTGTCTCTGTTTCTTACCCTTACTGTTACTGTTTTCCTCTTGAGGCAGGTTCTGATCTTACTTGCCAGGGCTACTTTACATTGCTTCATTCACTGTTACACAATCTCTATGGGAAATGGTTCTGTTTACTTGAGTGTGATTGGTGGCCATGACCAATCGCTGCTTGCTCTGGTCTTTCCAGACACTCCAACCTCCTCATATCCCCCCGGTTTTATTTAGTTATTTATTTATTATCATTAATTTTAACTTAATTCAGCCAAGCAGCAAGAGATATACACTGCTGGAAATCTATGCCATCGATTTATCTGGCTGACAAGTGCTGTGCAGCTGGTGCAGTAACAGAGAGCAGCAGTCCCTGCTGTCAGAAGGGACTCAACTCCAGCCAGACAGGGTTTCATGTGTGGCTCAATCAATCCATTTCTCCCCAGAGCTTGTTAACACAGGGACACTAGAAATCCTGGACTGATCATGTTAAGCTCCAGCTAGCCATCATTCAAAGAGAAGGTGACTCACCTCTGACTATCACCATTTCTTCACACCCCACTACCCAACATTAATGCACAGAAGCAAGCATTGTTTGGATAATATAGTGAAAATTTCCCTGGTATTTCTACCCCTCTTAGATTTCTGTCTAATATAATTACTCCTCATCTTAAACAAATAATTTATCTCTTTTTAAACACATTTTTATTAGTTTGATCTCACTATACATCTCTCTATATATATACATCTGTGCATTCTGAGAAGATACTGAAAATAGAAACTCTTTCCCCCAACTCAATTGAAAGTAACTGCATAAAGAAACAAAGATGGAGATATGAGTTTTCACTTTTGTTATGGATATTTATCACACTGTATAATCCCTGCTTATGGATCTCTAAAACCTGTAATACTTTCTGATGAAAAACTGCTAACACTGATCACTTTTTCCCCAATGTCTTTCATGCAACATTCTGTTTATCCCTTATATTTGCTTTACCACAACAGTGTAGCAAAGGCCGATTATGTTTGGCACATGATCTACAGCAGAGCCCAGGTCCCTCCTCTCTACTGGGATGCTTCCTGTCCAGTGCACCCTTCCCACCCTCCTGGTTTAAAAAAAAAAAAAGGTTACTTTGAGTTTCACTGTTCAGTTTGCTTTGCCTCTCACCCCCCACCCAAATCCCATTCACCCACACACACAACCCCATTACTTCTTCTGTAACATCTGTTTTCTAAAGCACTTTAGTCCCATTTTTTATTAATTTCTTCTCCGCAGAATTAGAGTTTTCTAATTCTAGCTGTTTTGACAGGAGGTCACAGGTCACAGTCTGCCTCCAGCACCCCTCAGCCTCCCCTTCCTTTCTCTTAAAGAGCTACTCGTACTGTGTATTTTCCAGGAATGTCAAGCCCTTGAGCTTCCCCCATCATTCAGCTTTCCTGAGTGTAACCGCATTCCCATGAAGACAAAAGAAACGAGTGAGGTTCACACTGTGATGCTTCTCTCTGAGTGCTGGCAGCTCAGAGAGCTCGTTAATTGCAGACAGCAACACACGTCTCCCTTTGCCCTCCTACCTGTTACAGTATACTGTCACATCTCTTCTCACGCACTGCCTGATCCACTAACAAAGAAATGGCACAAAGTGCCTTACAGCCTCACTGTCTTCCTACTTGCACAGGGTCTAGCACTGGCTGGTGGGCATTCAGCTGTCAGACACTGTCTTTAGTGGCATTTCACTCCACGAGGTTCCCAGACCTTTCTGCTCCTTCGAGGGCTCCAATAGCTTCAGTTAACCTGCTTACCAAACTTTGTCTGCAAAGTGCTTTTGGGAACTGAGAGCTGCCTGAGAGTAAAAGTATTTTAAAAGGGTCATCAAGATAAAAACCTATTGGTTTACAAATGATAAACCCTGTGCTGTTGCTCAGCTCCATCTTGCTATCTTCCTTGACTCCTCTGCAGGAAAGCTATTTAAACTGCACTTAGCAGGTAATACGGTCACACTTATTTTTTTAGTGAACACATACCATGCTCTGTAGTATTAAACTTAACACAAGCTGTCATTTCCTGAAGTGAACACCCCATGAGAGATTTGAAGCTCTCCTCAGACTGAATTCATCATTCCTACTGAAAAGGAATATATGCCTTCAGCCAGTAAACTCTTTGTGTTTTCCTCTCTCACTGGCTCCTAATTCAGCACCTAAGCTCACAGAAAAGGTATTCTTGTCAAGGCACGTGTTGGCCAGCATAACCTAAACAGCTTTTTTCCTACCAGCAACAGATGTGGTTGTGAATCCTGTCCCACAGTAAAGCAACTCTTAGGTGAAGTATCACACCACTGAAGAGAACTGCTTTGTGAATGGTCCGATGGACATGTGATGTGTGGAATAAAGATGATTGATGAAATAAACCAGAGGGTCATGCTGGAGGGAATGAAAATCTGCTGTGGTCTTTGATTGCTCCTAGCAGATAATTCTGCTGTCTCGAGACAAGTGATACTGTGTCCCCAGGACCAAGTAGACTGATGCACTTTACCCAGAAGGACATGCATTAAAGTCAATGGGATATCAGTTTGAAAGGCATAGGAGAATGTGGAAGAGAATCCAGTGAAGTGGATGATTTTTTTCTGGAGAGACTTGGATAGGGTGCTGCAGAGGGGGTGAAAAAGAAATGATACAGTAAGGCTTTATCTAGATCATTAGGAAATAAGCCAGACCTGAACAGCTTATGAGAAACAGGGAACCTGAAGTTCATAACCAGAATTATATTGACAGTCTATCAGAGAGAAATGTAAAATATCAGGATAATTTATGTAAAGTCAACACAGCAGGAAAACTTGATGACACTCAGTTACAGTACAGGAGGGAAAAGACACTGAATCATACCTGAAAGCAAAATACTCAAACCTAAAGTAATGCTTTTTGCCACACTATGTATTTAGAAGGTTAATTTCTCTACCTCAAGATAATCACAAAGGTCTTGCACTGGGCAAGATTCTCAGAAGGAGTAGAGGCCCATATACAAGGAGATCCCCCCAGAGTTCAAGTCAGATAAAGAGTTCCATATATCTATATAACAGAATTATGATATTAGGATGTATAGACCCATAAAATTCATAAATGTTTCTACAAATGTGTTTGTTAACATGTGTTTGAAGCTGTACTGCATAACATCTGGTCTCTACATTGGAAGGACATAGATTAGATAGACGGACAGCACAGTAGATAAGGAATTGGCTAAGTGGCCGCTCTCAAAGAGTTGCAATCAATGGCTCAGCATCCAAATGGAGACCTGCGACAAGGGGAGTCCCTCAAGTATCTGTACTGGGACCAGTCTTGTTTAACATCTTCATCAGCGACATGGACAGTGTAACTGAGAGTACCCTCAGCAAGTTTCCTGACAACACCAAGCTGTGTGGTGCGTTTGACACGCTAAAGGGAAGGATGCCATCCAGAGGGACCTTGACTGGCAGAAGAGGTGGGTCCATGCCAACATTATGATGTTTAACAAAGTCAAGGGCAATATCCTGCACCTGGGTCAGGGCAATCCCAAACACAAATACAGGCTGGGTGATGAATGGATTGAGAGCATTTCCTCTCATTCTTTTCCTCTAAGAAACAATTTCATAGAATCATGAAGAAGCGATTCCTCTAAGAGATACTGGCACTAGCCACAGATGTTTTTTACTGAATTGATTTCAATCATCTTTTGTCCTATTTAAGTTACAAAACCATATAATAGAGGCACTAAGCTTGTATACAGAGTGATATCCAAGTCCTAGGAACATATATTTAGACAGGCAGAGGTGTTTACTCAGAAGCAAATGTCAAGCATCAAGTAGTCCATCTGTAACTGGTTCATGTGCACAGAAGAAAGGTTAAAAATATGCTGTTTGATATTTCATGAAAGGATTACATTCGCCTGGCACACCACCTCCTACACAGGCACACTAAAGTAGGATCAGATGGTTTTGCTTGTAGCTTATGAGTTCTGTATGGAAACAATGGACTAGTTTTGCCCTATCACATCACCAGCTTCCTTTACTACCAAAACCACACTGCAGCGGTTATGAGTAGTTAAAATTTCAAGTTCTTTCTACCTTCTTGCTGTCTAAGATAATATAAGCAGAATCCTTTCAAATCTCTTCTTAAATGAGTTGCTTTGCTCATTTGAAAAGGAACAATCTTGCAATGGAACACTCAGTGGCTGTATTCTGCATTAAAATGGCCTCTCTCAATATGCAAAGCACGAACAAAAGAGTAGTTGCTAGAAGCACCAGTTGCTGCTGTGGTACTGTGTACACACAGCTACTTTTGCCCTCCAGCTGCTAATACAGCCCTCATCCTGATACACTTAGTCAAACTCTAAAACAGTAAATTACATAGTGTACATAATACCTGGTAGAGACTGATGTGTCAGTGGCAACTGACAAAATTCATGAGACACCAGTAATGTGTAATTTGTCATTAATGGACCCAGCTTGATGGCATTCATGACCAGTTTAAGAAACTTAACTCAGAACAAATTCACTCATACAATCATGACAATTAAGGAAGTCAATCTCTCCTGCACTAAGTGAAAAATAAAAAGATGATTTAAATATGTATTCCTATAAGAATATGGGTTTAGCATGGAGTGCACAGTTCTGGAGAATAAACACCTGCTTATCCACTGAAAAGCAGCACATCAGGAGAGGCAGTTTGTCCAAAACTGCATATATTTGACATGTCCCTACAATGAACTGGATAAATGATTTTCAGAACAAAGAAAAGCTTGTTTTCACCCTGACAATGCTGTTTGAAAAACAATGAAGTTACAAACTCTTGTCATGATAGTTGGTGTCTTAGGTCCCCCATCCTAACGAAAAATAGCGTAATAATACATATCATGCAGGGTTACCAACAAAAATATCTCAAGTCTGAGATGTTCTTAGTATCCTGGTTTGAGTGAGAACAAAACTAATTCTCTTTGGTGATTTTACTTTTCATCTCAGTTCTTCTAACTGCACTGTCTCAAGTTAGCAGCCTGTTTTCACAGCGTCTGCTGCTGGCAGTGATAACACCCCATGTTTAGAGTTACTACTGAGGATTGGTGTGCAGACCAAGGCCACTGCTGGATCTTGTCTACCATGGTGGGGGGTGCAGAAGGTAAAAGGCTGCACCTGCAGGAAAGAGCAGAGAAGACAGGTGACTCCATACTGACCAGCAAGGGATTCCATCCTATTACATCATACTCAGTATAAAGCTGAGGGATCAGACGGATCTTTGGTCCCCCTGTCTCTTTGCCCAGGGCTTTGCTTGGCTTGGCTCAGGTCCTCTTCCAGTTTCTTCTGAGGAGCATCCAAGGAGGACTCTATCCATTCTGCCTTCAATCTGAGTCTGCATGTTCCTGAACCTGGTACCAGCTCCTGAGCACAGCTCCCGTCTCCTGCTGGGCCCAGTCTGAGACTCTCCTGGTGCCTGCTCCACAGCATCAGTGGTCATGGTGACATAAGTACCATCAGGAGAGCTGGGTTCGATACTGGTTTTGTATATATATTCCATTTTTAATTATTATTATTTTGATTTTTTATTAAAGCTGTTCTAGTTTCCTTTTCTAATCACTATGTCTCTCTCCTTTATTCCTTTTCACTTCCCCTCTGTGGAGGGAGGAGGGGTTAATGGAGAGCGTCTGTTATAAGCATAAGGGGCTGCCCTGACCCTAAACTGTGACATTTAGTTATTACCAGAATGAGGTGCCTTAAAGAGAAACACTTGTTTCTGCATTTCAGACTCTGTGACACATTAATAACCCCTGAGACTGTAGATCATCACCACTGTTGCACCTGTTCCCACAGAGTATTTTTCCAAGAGGCATTTCAGATTGAGACCATGTGGTACCAGCAAGACACCAGCACTGTTAAATTTCTTCTTTTAAAAGTATTAATGTTTTTACTGATTTATGTAGTTTTCCCTCCAAACACCACTACTTATTTTTGGAATGGAATGATTCAGAATGGAGAAAAGAATTAAAATGTATCTAATGTATTTTGTTACCTTTATACATCAATAAATTGCAAAAAGATTGTCCTTGTTTAGTGAAAAGTGCCATCAAGTTACATAAATATGCCATCCCTGGGTCTTCTTCCTGGTAGCAAACCATACCTTATAGGTTGTGTGTAATAGGCAGTGATAATACTGAAAATGCAAACACATTTGTAGGGTCCAAGATGTTTGCAGCCATTCATTTTACACAGTGGAATGGCAAAGGAGAGATGCAGCAGGGCTCAGGAAATTTGTCCAGAGATGAAGAAATACCCCCACATCTGAATTACTGTCAAAACCCATGCATCTATTCTGGAAAATTCAGTTGTCTGCTCTAAGTCAAAGACATGAGACAGCAAAGTGACAACAGATCCTGTGCAAATAGCAGTTCCTAATTAATCAAGTTACATGGTTGCAGGCTGATGCTGAGTGTAATTGAGACAAACCTCCTAATTTACACTTCTATGACTAGCAGATGCATATGTTGGCCACATGGATGCCTAAATCTGGAAAGCAATGTTGAATTTATTCATAAGGAACCCACCGGAGCAAGGCTTCTTGAAGAAACAGTAGTAAAGGGAAAAAAGGAAGAGATGAGAAAGAGTCTTCAAACAATAAGCAGTATGATGCTTCAAACATGACAGCTGACATTTTTTGTTTTATGAAATAGTGAACATAGTCAATGCTAAGCACAATAAAGTTGAGGATACAGTGAATATATGATTTTGTATTGCATAAGAACTTAAAAATACATTACTTTTTTCTAAGTATTCCAATATCTGTGAAAAAGTTTATTCATTCCTTTGCTTCATTAATTCTCATCTCTCGGTACATCTGCAAATTCCTACCTGCAATTCACAGTTTACTTTTCACTTCAATCTCCTGTTAATCACTCAGGGAACAGAGCTACCAAATATTCAACAAATGAAGCAAAATATCTGAACAGGAAAAAAGAATCCAAAAATATTAATCCAAAGACTTCCGTAGATAAACATCTACATGTAAGTTATCTGTCAATATATTGACATAGAACCAGTGGCAGACTGGGAACATCAACTAAGTTAAAACAAGTATTCACCTGCAGCAAATATGACTTAAACCCAATAGTTCGATGAATTGTCCTCCATAGGGCAATAGTAGATGTACTAAATGACTAATCCTGTCTCCTTATATAATCCTGCTAAGACATTTTCCTCAATTTCCTATGATCATCTTTCCAAAGATGGCAGTGAACACACTTTCCTATACTGAAAACTGAACAATTTGTCTGTATGACTGACTTGAAAACAATTATATTAAACATGTAATCCTTAGAGAATAGCATTTCATATGTTTTAATTGTATCTATTTATACAAAAAGAAAATTACACAAAAACTTGTCTTGACTGCTAGTTACCCTCAGGATTGCATTTCAAGATCTTACAAGGCTTTAAGGGTCTAGGAACCAGGATTTCCCACTTCTATTCCTCACTATTAGCATTTTACTCATACACTTGTGCAATTTCCCTAACCTTTGCAAACCTCACATCTCCTGAAAGTGAGTATGAGAGAAGAAAGAAAAAAAGAAAATAAAAATAAAAAAAAAATATAAATTTAGTGATGCTTGGAAGCCACTTTGAGATCCCCCTTTGGAAAATGTTCTATTGCTAATCTGTCAACAAAAAATACAATGCAAATAGTCCAAAAGGTTTTGAGTCACACAATTATTCAGTAGAAAGGAAGATAGCCTGAAGACATAAGATATTGCCAGAAAAGGAGTAGTAGGGAGTGTTGAGGAATAAGTGGGCATGTTATAACCATGCCCTTCACCACAGCTTCCTGCTCTGTAGTTCAGCTTCAAACTAGAGCTACCAAAGACAGATCACATTTTGCTAACAAGGACAGACTTTCCAGGTGCTACCACTTCTCAGTCATCTTTAGCTGTGACTTAAAAGGTCTCTTCAGCTGAATCAATACTACAAGTTTGTAATTACATGGACAGCCTCAGTTTCCACTGAGAATAAAGCCACAGAAGAAATATTTCTGTTGCAACAAAAAGATTGGGCACTCAATCCCTTGGAAGCAAGAAGAGTAGAAGAGAGAGAACCCAGTTAAACTATTTACTTGAGAGGGGAAGCTGGGACTGGATTCATTTTTCTGAACCTAAATCATTTTGATGTGGATTATGTAAACTTGAAGAAAGTGCTCAGAAGATTAGGGTGGAGGACAGAGCTCCAGGTGACACCCTGATGCAAAAAAATAGCTGTGGAATAGAAAATGGATCTATATCAAACAATAACTTAGAAGAGTTTGGCACTAAGAACAGGAAATGTTAAGGAGAGTGATAAATTGTTCTTTTAGTTTGTTCTTGATTGTGAGATTTAATGCATAAAAAAAAAGAAAGCAGTAATTTCTTTCCCTTTTAACCACTTTTATTCTTTAATCCATCCATGTTCCATCTGCCTAAATACTCCATGAACAATTGATTGGTATAGTAGCTTCACCTGAAGAAATAATTTCAGTTTTCAGAAAGATTTAGGAAAAAAATATTGCCATTAGAGCCTTGTAAGCTGATTTTGTAGCAGCAGTCATTGAGGATGCAGTAGAAAATATGACATGAGACAACTTTGTGTAACCTAAATGAGGAAAAAAAACCCAACCCAACAGTGTTCTACTAAACCAGCTGAGAGAAATGTAACTACCCTTTAGAAAATGGATCAGTGTTACAGTATGAAGCCTGTGTTCAAGCACTCCATATGTAGTACCTTTATATTTTGCCTTCTAGTGTCGTTTTATGTGTTCCTTACATTATTCTGGTATCCAATCTTTTAACCCTTAGGAATGGTAGCCCCACTTTTTTTCAGAACAAGAAAAATGGTATTACCTTCATAAATATTCCTATGCTTAAGATCACAAACAGCTTCTGTCAACACTGAAAATTCCAGTTGTAACTATCAACACCCTATTTACCATGCCCTTCCATGCATGCTACAGTTTTCTGACTGAAATTGTAAGGGAGGAAGACTACAGCACACATTAGTCTTCCAGCTATAAGGCCAATACTTTGTTCTTACTTATATGAAAAATGACAGCAGAAGAGTATGGACATCCCACAAGTAACCACAATGCTGCAACAGGGCACATGTTTTTCAAAGCAGGTGAGAAAGGGGGTGGTAGTGGACAAAAATTCATGTCAACACTTCCAAGTCACAGCTGAAAAGTAGGTGCTCTCTTATCACTAGATGCCAGCAGGTTCAGCTCACCTCAACCCCAAATTGTAGTGTTTTAACTGAAAAAAATTAGCAAGGAATAAAATTTTTTCAAAATGTTTGAGCTTTCATGTCTAAAATCTTGTATTTCACATGAATCTAACCTTAAGATTTCCTTTACGATATCCTATTCCTGGAGGTTTAGCAGTCCCTGTTCTTCACGCTCCTTCCAGACAATTTTATTCATTAAGAAAATAAAGCATCTCCAAATCTGAACGTTAACTTCACTTGACCATTTCTCTTACATACTCATGGGAACGCAAAGGTTCAGAAAGAGGATATTTCTTCACATGAGGCTGGGCATAGGTACTCGGGAGCTCTCTAACCCTCCAGAACCACTTGGAAATCAAGGGGACTGGCGCAGCACAGGAACTGAAGGCAGCACAAGAGGTAAGAAAGTACAACAAAAGCAAATGGATGGTTCTTCTAGTGCAGCAAGTTGTCTTCCCTGAAAGAATTAGGGAGACTGAGGTGGCTTTAGGTCATCTTTTCTATTCCCCAGTCTTTGACTACCATAGGAATGGGCAGTTTTCCAAAGCAGATTAAAGGAACTATACATAGCTCTGTTAAATTTTTGCTTGGGTTCAGCAGTCATGGAAGTAATTGCTGACTACACTCCAAATATGAGCCAAAAACTCTCTGATCTGGATCCAAGTTTCCCTGAAGCTTAAAGATCCAGCTTTCTGGGTCACATCCAATTCTAAACTCCTTTGTTTATCTTCTATAGGCTATTAAATCTCCGTTAGATGAGAAATTCAGAACAGCAAGTAATGGTACAGCTTTCCCTGAAGTACTCTGTATGATGGTCATGCCATCCAAATAAGACACCTCTTAACTAGAAGAGACTTTGAATAGTGATAAAAATGAGCAATTATGTATAAAAAAAACCCACTATAATCCAAAAAAAAAAAAAAAAAAAAAAGAGAGCTGGACTGGAAAACAAACTAGTGAAAAAGAAAGAAAGAATTTATAGAATGGTGCACAGCCTGAAGAAAAATGGCTGGGAGCATCTAGTCTTTGTCTTACAGGGTGAGAACAAAGGAAGCTGAAAGGTGGAAAAAGAAAGGAATATCACTCATGCAGTGTGATATCAGGCAAGGGAACTCACTGCCAACATGTTAAGATTCAGACTGGATTCAAAGGGGAAGATAATGCTTAGGAAATATACCCAGAATTATAACAGCTGCTTTTTAAAGGAGTTGTGTTGAAGGAAGAACCTAAAGACAGTTGTAATGGATAAAATCTGTTACTTTCAGGCTTAAATTTTCTGAAAGTCCAGGAGGTTATAGGAAGTGCAAGATTATTGCACATCTCCATGGTTTCTGGAAACTCCCAAAATTTCCAATGCTGCCCAGCATCAGTGAGGATACACAAACACTACTCCACTTACTGAAACACTGCAACTGAACAGAAAACAGGGAAAACAATAAATTTATTTCATCATGAGTTTAGAAGCTCAGACTGTTGCAGTATAATCAATATTTTATTAAACTACAAGGTCTGTCCTCACTTGCACCTCAATGCTATTTTCTTTTACACTGATAACTGCCTGTGTGGAACAGTCTACACAACCATGGAAAATATTTGGCAGCTTAATGTGCCCAGAAAGCCCTGAACACAGATGCTGGTGACTGAACAGTCACATCACTGGCTGTAATTAGAAACTGAGAGTGAAATGGAAGCAGAGCCTTTCTAGTGTTCCCTAGCCAAAGGCATAGACACTGCCAAATCCCCCTGAAAGGGGAAGCGCTTTACAACCAGAGACATTGACTGAGGAGTACATCGGGTCAGATCCCAGCCAATGGCTACAACCTATTATGAACTGCTCTAAGACACATGCAGCCTGAAATAAATATGGACTTTATTTTCAGAACAATTCCCAAAACCATCACATTCCTTAGTTTTACAGGTATCACCCACAGTGGGTGCTGAGCACCAGCCACTATGTCGTCCCTGAAGTATAAGTTGCAGGTTTTTACTTTTCTTTATGTTGCACTTTCCAATCAAATCTGCTCTATTTCCTCTGCCCCTTAGGTAACACTCTGCTTGTCCCCCTCATCTTCTCTGGCTATTTATACAAAAGGAGAGTTAGCACAGGGAAAGAGATCAAGCAGCAACCTACATCCAAAAGGGAAAAAAATTATCTGTCAGGTCTTGTGTACCAGAGAGAGTGGCTCAGCAAGATTCTACTCTGGAACTGTGGACAAAACACACAAAAGATGTCAGGCTCTGGTACTGGATAAAGTCTGCTGAACTCATTAATGCTCCCCATCACTCCACTCACACCAATATCTTCTCCAGAATTAGAAGTATGATTTAGTTAGTGATGACCAATGTTCATGAAAGCTCATGTCTTTAATAAAAGCAGCTGCCTCAGACTAAGCAAATGCAGACAAACATCAGCAAAGCCCAATTCTTCAGAGTATCCTCTCTGCTAGCACCCTTTACATTTATGTCATCTCAGTTCCAGGGGAGTTTTAGGCTGGATATTAGGAAACAATTCTTCACTGAAAGGGTTATCAAACATTGGAATGGTCTGCCCAGGGCAGTGGTGGGGTCGCCATCCCTGGAGGCATTTAAATGGTGCGTAGATCTGGTGCTCAGGGACATAGCTTAGTGGTGAGCTTGCAGTGTTGGGTCAAAGGTCGGACTAGGTGATCTTGAAGGTGTCTTCCAACCAAAAACATTCTAAGACCCAACATTGTCCAGTCAACAAGACCTAGCGTGACACAAACCAGTCCTCACAATCACAAATCTATGTATGATTAAACTGAAAGTGATGGCTATACTGTAATGTTCCTGTTACCTGTCACGTTCAGAAGAGTGCCTCTAAACTTAGATCTACCTGACCTATTCAGACACAAATTTACAACCACTTGAAAGGCTTTGGCCCTAGACAGCTAATTCTGAACTGCTCAGGCAGGATTTGCATTCACTCAGCCAATCCTGAGTCTCTTCAACATATCTCTCTGTTCTACCAGTCCTCTGGCAGCTAGAGGATTGTTCTATCTCTACTGCAGTGTTACTGAGATTCCAAACTGAAAAAGACAGGCATTTAAGACCTAAGTTAGCAGGTCAAGACTACTTTATAATGTGTTTCCAAGTAGAATATTTTACAGCTTAGGTGTTTCAATAGCATTTTTAAACATTTGCATGAAAGTTTTTATAAAATAATATTTTTTAAAAAACTTTAAAATAATTGTGTTAAAAATTCTCATTATAAAAAGAGACCTCAGTAACTATGTTTTTCTCATTTCAAAATTCTTCGCAATTTTCTTTTCAATTTAAATTTTTTATCACTTCTGGATAAGAGATGGTAACATACAGCAGATACTAGCAAAAGATTTGCATAGCAGTAACAACACAAATTTCTCCCACACGATGACCCTGAAATATTTTTCTAAAAATAACTTGAACAAATGAGATCAGATTCATCTCTGGAGTCGCCTCACCAGATTCACTGTGCTTATGCTGAACATCTCAGTTGTCTCTGGAAGCATGTCCCATGGGCTTTTCATCAAAATTGTGCTTGTATCAAAACTTTACAAGGAATGAATGTGTGATGAAGTTTACACCTAAGACAACACTGACTGACATCTGACTCATTTCAGTTCTATACCTCAGTTTAGTTTAGTTCTATTCTCTTTTGAAAACTCTAAAATTCTCTGGATTATTCCAATTCTTTTAACTAAACCATTCAATCTTCAATTTCAATGAGGTGGCTTCATTCAACCATAAGCCACCATGTAGAAAAGAAGACATTAATGTGTTCTTTTGGGCAAGAAGTCAGTGACTTTAGATCACCTTCATCAGCAGCACCATTGAAAACAAAATACAACTGCAAAAACTAAACAAACAAGAAACCAAACACCAAAGAAAACACCAACCCTAAAAGAAAACACCAACAAGTCAGCAAAGCACTGTAAAGAGGGATACCAGAGATAAAAGTGCCCTGTAGATGGCTCCTGGACTCCCCATCATAGTTCAGTTTCTGCTGAGCATTCAGAGATCATAGCTACGATACTTCCCAGAAATAAAGGTTAGGATAATCACTGTGCTGCTATAGTCCAGGATACATGGAGACCATTAGCCTAGGCAGCCCTAGGATGATTTGTTAGAAATAATGACTAAGGAACTGCGAGGATATAGCAACCACATCTGCCAAATGTATAGGTTTCTAAACCTCAAAGGCATCAGATGAACCCAGATATACAGAGAATACTGTCACTCCCTGTTCTGTATTTTATTTCCAATGGCAAGGGGACTGTCAGACTCTGCCAGCTATCAGGATGTACTGCAGGCTCCCTGGTAAACTGAACAGATGCAGATGAGGGCAAGCTACCACAAAAAAAGCACTGAGTGCAGAATGTTTTACCTAACATCTGTGGTAGAGACAATACTCCTGCAGAAGGCAGAAAGGTCCTTGGTCTTCACGTATCTTTTGCAACCTCCCCTTTTCCTTCTGCAGTGACAGCTTTTGCTCCAGCCAAACATTTTCACCTCCTGCCCACAGTGTCTCCTCCAGTACTGCACCTTCCAGATAAATGAGCTCTTCCTTCACATTAATCATCCTTAATGAGGCAGATATACTTTCTGTATATTCACTCCCTCCTTAGCTCTTTTTGCATCCCGTTATGAAGGCCTTTCACGCAACCCCTTAGAGGCAGACAATTAGATCACAAATTTTATTTGATGCTTTAATGTGACTCAGACAGCAAGAGGACAAGAATGATGTGGTAGTGACTAGGGGGAGTAAAGGATAAACTTTTGCTTTCAGGAGCTGCAATATCAAGTCATATCTATCCTTACTTGAGGATAGGTGCAATGGACTAAGTTGAGTTGTTGCCTAGCTTCCTTTATAGGGAAAAATAGCTTCTTCTCAGCCCTTCCACTATTCATAGTTGGGAAAAGCAACACCTTTCACACAAGATATACCATTTATAAAGGCAGATATCCATCTTTGGGTTTTTTTTTGGTACCATACACTTAGCCTTGAGACAGTAAGTAAAGGAAGGTGGCTGCTTTCAAGCAGGTGCTCCACATGGCAACTACCATGAGCCTACACCTGCTTAAGCTGGGCAGGAGGGAAGCAGGGAATGTAAGTCCTGTACTTGTATATGAATAGCCACACACATGGTCATCTCTCAAACAAATGTATGAGTTTTGTCTTTGACCATCCTGTGCCTTCAGTTGTCCCTGATCTCAAATAATCCTACTCAACTAACATCCCACCTAGACATGTTTAGCCTTCACCTCTTTGTGATGGTGGACATTTCAAGATTCTTTATAAGAAAGAATAAACCACTTCAAATCAATGATGGATTTTTTAAATTGAGACTTTTAAGAAAAACTAGTAATATATACTTAATCCCATCTTCATAGTATTAAAGATGATCTCTTCAAACAGGTAATGTGCTGCTTTAAAACTCTGAAGTCTGGCTCTGTAGAGCTTTATTAAAAACAAGTTCTTAATACAAGAGTTCTTTACACTGGCTGCAATAGTAAACCTGTCCCAGGGCTTCAGAAAAAAAACTTTCTTGTTTTATATTATATTTGTTCTTGACAGGAGGATGGGGAGGCTGAAGTTTTGGGTACAAATTTTTTTTTTTTTTCCCAGTCTCAAACAAAAACAAAACAAAACCCACAACATATTCACTTCAACAATTTAACCATTTTTGTTTCCACTTTCTCTAAGTAGAATCGCTGAGACAGGGTAACAAAATCCAGAAGAGACACCTAACATTTTTGGAAGCTCTCAAAACATTCAAAAGTAGCGCTTGGAGACAATAACCTTAAAGGGCAAAATAATAGAATGCTTTGTCTAACTTACAACGGATTTTGTCTTATTAACCCATGCAGTTTGCCTCTCTCTGTGGAAAAGGGAAGTTAAATCTCCATCTGGAGTACCATAAAGATTTCAAGCAGTCTCATTCCTGGTTTTTACTAATGTTGTTGACTTCAGTAGCAAAGAAGTTCACAGAGCAGAAGAGTTTTCACGCAAGAAAAAAAAACAAACGTCTTAAATAAACTTAATCCAACAGAATCCAATTCACAAATGGCAAACAGTCAACTCCCTGCAACCAACTTAAATGCTATTCACACAGACCTGTGGTACAAATACGCCAATTTTTCAATCCGCCTTTAACACAAAAGATTCGCCTCAGCCTGTGTAAGTTGCCAGTATTGTCTGATAATTAGGCAGCCTTTAACAGGTACAGGTGTTCAGGCTTTAGTCTGAATATTGTGTGAAAATGGCTAGAGAACCTACATTATAATTTCCAGATTTTGCTATATATTGGAAATGTGTGAAGTCATGTATATAAAATGAGCTATAACCTCACTTGTGATAAACCAGGGTTGGCAATCAAGTTAAGGCTTAAAATGCTTCTGCAGTTTCAAGTGTAACAGAAGATAGGTTATGGAGGAGATCTTCCTTCTGCTCTCTGAGTCTGTACAGAAGATACACTCTCTATCCTTGCATGGGAGAAATAATTCCTAAGCAGCACAGACCTAGGGTTTGCTTTCCTTCCTTGCATAGTTTTTACCATTGCTTGTAATTTTGATTTCAGCTGATTTAGGTGGGTGTATGTGAGAAGATAACTGTCCCTCTATTGTCTCTAAACATAATGTCACTGCTACAGTAATTTAACTAGTAGTGCTTCCTGGCAAATGTCTCACACTTCTGCAGGGACATTTAGGAAATACTTTGCTCTTAAAAAAAAAAAAAAAAAAGTTAGACATCTGCTCTTCCCTGTGTTTACACTGCTTTGTTGATCTGCTTCTCATTCTTTCTCAAAGTACTGGCACATACAAATAATTTAATGTTCCTCTCCTATATTCTGCAATAACTTCCCTCAAGGTTCAGCCCCAGTTTGCTCATAGCCCAGTGCTGCTCTGCTCCTCCTTAATCCTTCTGCTTCATTTCCCTCCTTCCTTTTCATCAGTAATGGATCATCATCCATGTATTCATCTTGTCTCCACTCACCCAGGTAAGAAGCACATCAGCAGCATAGAACACTCTGTAAATGTTACGGGGCTATATAAATGTTTTGAAACAACTCCTCTGAGGGAAAAAGGGAAATTTTCCTCCAGCTGAAGTTAATAAGATGATCTTACAAACAAGATGAGATGATTTTTTTAAAAATTATACCCTAGTATTATATTCCAAATTTATTCCCAGCACTGTCATTTCTACAAAGGAATACAATAACAGTGGATCACCATGCTTTCACTCTTTTTTTGACAGAAGAACCATCCATCTCTGTTCTGTATCCATCCCAGCAGACCTGCACACAACCATGGGCTCACTGAAGCTTTGTCATGGTAAAAGGTAAGGATCAGAAAACAATGCTGAAAGGTAATTTTGTTTCAAAAATGGATGAGGGACTGCGCTACCCTCATGCTGAGCTTACAAATGAGCTTACTTGACTTCTTGAAAAAATATCCTGGAATAACAAATAATTTTAATAATCCAGAATAATAATTTACTGAAATAATAAATTAAACTTAATATGATAGGTAGTTTGGGGAAGTCTATTTAAGGGTCACTAATGGAAGAACAGAAAGCCTTGTACTAAGGCATCTGTATTCCTCCCCAAGAATTAGTCCACCTTGCACACCTTCCATGCAGCATTCTGTGGATCAGCTAGCTTCATTAGGAATCACAGAGCTAAAATAAGGGAGAACAAGTCCAGTCACCTGTTCAGCATCCCCAGTATCTGACCAGTGCCCAAAGCCTGAAACAGCATTGATTGACATGGTAAAGATGCTCCAAAATAAGGGCTCCCAGATCCTTTTCAGAAATTAAGTGTGGGATAGAGGCAGACTACAGGCTTGAATTAGAAAACACCATCACATATAATCAATGTAAATGTGGGGAGAAAAGGGCAACTGTATGATAAGATGAAGTTTAAATTCCTGGGAAGCGAAGGAAATTTCTACCTGACTATTTACACAGCCACTTAGGCTAACCGAGTGGAAAGCATTCTATAACCATATAACCATTCTATATCACCTTTGGAGATTGGATCAATTTTGTTAAAATGAATCAGTAATACTCCTTTGAATATATCCAGTTAACATTCATTCAGCTGAACGTGAGGACAGATGTGTTCAAAATCTCAGATCTCAATAGAGTGATAGTACTTGGGAAAAAAATATTAGACTGGAAACAGCCATTCTGGGCTCATTTCACTTTTTCCAAGTGTAGGAGAAATTAAAGTTAGGGGTGTTGTATACACTGCTACTACAAAAAAATGCCAAAGTGTTTGAACAAAAAGAGTGCAAAAGACTTCTGGGATCTTTCTGAGAGATCACTGGCTGGGATATTATTCCTTGTGGGAATAGGTGACAACAAGACATCAGTCACTGCTGCAGACATTAATGCAACAAGCCAACCCAGAACTGCATGCACTGATTCTTCCTTTGCTTTCGGTGCTAACCACTGTCTATAAGCAAGCCTAAATAAAGTCTAGAAGCACAGAATTTCCCTTCGGCTGGGACTGTGCATTTTTCTTAGGTTGTCTTCTGGAAGAATGATGCTTCTTTCACCACAAGGTGTAATTTGTGCAGTGCATTTTAGTTTATCAAAGGAGTTTAGCAGAATGTAAGTGTACATGATCCTTTTGCTTCTTAAAGATATTTACCATTGCTTAGCTATTATAACACTCAAGCCAGTGCCTTCAGGATTTTCTGCTTTTCAAGTATCACTCAGCTCTTCCATTTCTGATTTGTTAATGGCAACCTGCAGGGCTCAGCAGGACTCAAGAGGTGAGAATACAGGGCTGAAGAGGTCCATTAAACTGTCAGGAGGATCCCTCATGAGGTACAGCCATCTGACAGTTTAAGATCCATACAAGGGAAATTTTGGACAAGCAAATCCAGAAATTCTGCAATTTTGTTAGAAATTACCTCTTTGGGGAATGACATCAGTGTCTGACAGGGTTAGGGAAGCAAAAGTGGATCACCAGAGTAAACACTGTGCTCGATCACTCAGGTCTGACTCTTATTTCCCCTCCCACCCCTTAAACTAATCAAAATTAAACCATATCTGTAAAGTTTAGGTTATTGATACACATCATTAGTACCTGTCAAACTGAGAAAAGATAGCGATAGAAATATATACTTGTAGCTGAAATCCCAAAGTAATTGCTTAAGTAGAAGGAACAGTGGATTCCCCTACACAGGAAGAAAATACGGTTTAGCATAGAATGGACTAGTGAACCATCATGGCTTTACCTGTATATATACACTTCTAGAACACAGAGTATCTCCGTACACCAACAGATAGATGTTTGGCTTGGGTCTTCATAGATAGTGGCGCTGTATTATTAACAATGATTTAGTCTGTCTTTTGATCCTAAAATCTGTACCCAACCTCAAACCACTGAATTCTCAACTTCACTAAAAAGCTGTTCTTATGAACCAGACATTCCCATGAGATTGCAAGGATATCCTATACTAGTACAGCTTTTAATAGGCATCAAAACAAGACATGGAATGGTGCTGCAAAGCACCTTCATGTGAAAAAACATAAGTGTTCATCAAGAAACCAGATAACATGTATGACATACTTCTGGTTTGGGTGAAACTGGGACTAACTGCTGATCTGGATGCAACTGTTTGCTGTTCATAGGGAAGTCTGAAATACTGTTTCAGAAAAAATAGATTCTCATGTTTGAATTGCAAAATCAAAAATCTCCTTCCAAGCACGTTATTAAAGAGGGAATTCTTGCTACAACTGTACTGAACATACTGAATATGCATCCTTAAGATCACTCTTTGTCCTGACATGAATCATACACTTGGTTTCCTACCCTACAACCCACCCCAAAAAATGGAGATATGCATAAACAAGCATCCCAACCACTGGAATCTAGTTCAGATATCCAAATAGGCCAGAAAGGAAGGCTTTTTCTTGTTCAGTTGCAATGTTTGGGTTTTTTTTTTATTAGTGAGAATTTGAGTGCTTGCAGGAGGCAGTAGAGGTGCCTCATGCAGGAAACTATGCAAGCAAAGCTAGGAGGTCATCTGTTGCAATATCCATTGATACCACTCTGACTATGTGTAACTGACAGAAAAACCCAGAATATTTGTTTCCACAATGAAGGGGACATGGGATACTCTGAACATTAGAGCCCATAATGTGAGGAATGATACTGAGGCTCACCAGAGGACACCAGGGAAAGGAACTGAGAATTCTCTTTAAAAAGTTTTCATTATGCACAAATCCTAGTGTTGGTGACAACACACAAAGACTTTGAGAGGGACAGTCACTAGGTACAAAAAATGTTTCATTGGCCTGACATTTTGTAGAGAATCTGGCCTCTCACCTATACTAATGCAAAAGGAAAGAGGAAGGATCTTCTTATTCTACTTTATGAAAAATGTTACTTTCACTTAAAGAAATTAGTGAGGTTCCACAAAGAGTCTATGAATAAGGTTTAATTTCTTTTACTTGCTAAATAATCAGGGGCCTTGTAATTCATGAGAAAGCCTTATGAAAGAAACCTTTCACATCACTCCCAATATTATGTGACCTTTGAGAAAAAGTGATGCTATTTGCTATGTATGGTGTCATGCTCCCTAGGCTCAAAAAGGGAGAAGGATATACAGACAAGATTGTCCTCTTGCAGGACTACTGGAACATATTTTATTTGTTGTGCATACATACAACAGTAAGCAAGTCTGCTGGTCTGTTGTTGGCCTGGCTGGGATGCTGACAGGGCTGCCAGAGAAAGAGATACATTATAGGTTTCCTCCAGTTCCCAGTAGGCTACCTTTCTGGATTTAGAGAAATGTGCATTGCTCCTTACAGTTAAACAAAATAGCAGTATTGTAGGAGGTGGCTACAAGATCTGGAGCATCCAAAATCATCTTCATGAATTATGATTCTGGCCACCTTCAACTCCATGGCCTAGATGCTGTCTTCAGGATGGGCATTTTGCACTTGGCAGTCATCTGACTCTACAACTATGGCCAAGCCCAATTTATCAAGTGCATGCTGAGAAGTGGAAGATTTATGAGCATTGTATAACCCCTTAATCACTGCAATAGTGTTTTCTCAAAGGAGGGATTACAAGGTTGAGAGAGTTGGAGCTGTTCATCCTGGAGAAGAGAAAGCTCTGGGGAGACTTGTTTGTGGCCTTCCAGTAATTAAAGGGGGCCTACAAGAAAGATGGGGACAATCTTTTTATCAGGGCCTGATGTGACAGGAAAGGGAGAAGAATCATAGAAAAAGTAGACAGATCCTAGTCATAGACAATGGGCTTGTGTGTCTATGTCTATATCATAGAATGGTAGGGGTTGGAAGGGACCTCAGGAGATCACAGAGTCCAACACTCTTGCCAACACAGGAACACCAA